>WUQG02265509.1:0-20068 GCA_011317285.2 Androctonus mauritanicus | reverse complement strand
AATTATATAATAAAATTTATTTGCTTTAACTATTTTATTAATCCTTATTATTTAATTATTATATGAATTGCGATAATAACCTTGACAGTTCCGATTAGTCACTGTTTGTTATATTATTAAAGTTTGATGATTTAAATATGAAATTAACGCATGTTAAGAAGGAAGGTTCCGCTAGGTGGAATGCAACTCGAACTTTCTCGAGTTTTGACGTCATCCGTTCGAGATGTTCGAACTAAGCTCAAGCACAACCCTACTTATTTCTAGCCACGGGCCTATTATTAAGCGCCTATTGGTTAAATTCTGGTTATATAGCCGCGTGGCCGGCGTTAAAATTTTAAGGCAAAACTTACCTTAAGTTAGAAAATATAGCGACGTCTTCCCCATTCGAGTGGCTCACCAGCCAATGCGGTTAAGTCCAATTTTTGATGTTTTCAGATGTTTGTAAATTTTAATGGCATAAATAATATTCTTCTTAGTTATTAAAGGATTTACTGGTTGCTAGGTCAGACGCCCTTTTTTTTATAGCTTCCCAACCTGTTGTATAATATTAATGTCTTAAAAAACATTAATTTTCTCAATTGTTGTTTTCTGGACTTAACCCATTGGCTTCCCCGCCACTCATTTACCGGCCCATAGCCGCCATTTAAATCTTAAAATCCGAAAAAAACGAGGGGAATTAAGTGGCCAATCATTTTATTCCACCATAAAATACTTAGTGGAGAAAACTTACTCGGTGTAGCTCCTTTGGGATTTTGATTAAAGGATTAGGCGACATTACTTAAGAGTGTTTAGCTCCGCGCTTAACGTTATATCGAAGAGGTAATCGAAGCGCTTTTTACCTCTTCTTCTTTATTACAGTCGAAGTTAGGACAAAGATTTGACGCTTTTTCTTTCTTTCGACCTGTAGGAGCTGACGGCCAATTAAAATATTTAACCAATAATACCTTTAGAATAAATTGCGGATTTTTAATCCTATTTTTTTCTACTAATTGGCCTACTTTATAAATCGTCCATTTTTCGTTTCTGGTAAATTTTCCTATTAAAGTCAGATTTACCATAAAATTTATTTATATATTTTTAAAGCTGGAAGTTGGCCATTTTCTGGTCCAATGCAGATATTTAAAACTCGATAAAAATCGAATAGGAATGAAAGTAATCAAACTTTCTTTTCTATTTATTTACTTTATTTATTTTTTACAATACGTCTTTAGGGCCATAAAATAAATGGGCCGAGACGAAATAAGCTTTTTCTCCTTTTTATTTCTTCTAAATTAAAAATACGAATTATTATAATTTTAGTAAAATTAATGGAAAAATATTTTAACAATAATTAAATTTATAGAAACCCTTTAAAGATGTTGTCATTCCTGAGGGAAATTTTTAATCAAAAGTTTATTATGAAGATAAAAATTGCGAATATCTTAAAAAAACAGAAGAGACAAAATTCGTTTTCTTTATTTTATAAAATAAATTACAGATAGACAAAAGCAGAAAAATGTTTTTCATCCAGCGAAGAATGCTTTATATCCTTTCCTTTTTTTCTTTTATTCTTCAAAGGGATTTAGAAACAGAATAAAGTAATAGAAGGACGTATTATTGGTTAAATTATTTCTATTTTTCTTTTTTTTTACTGTAGCGCGGAATAGGAAATTCGAAGATTGTATGAATTCTCTAGAGATGACACCAGCTGGTGAGTGTATGCTTCAGTTTGTATTTTGAGCTATACTAAACCTTCAATCCAGAGAAAATAGAAATATATTTATATAAGTTATCCAGTGTTTCTGTCGCATTTTGAATAATAATAATAATATTGTTAATGTGTGCCATAGGCGGGCGCACCATCGGCCACCAAACACTAGCCGTTTAATTTTCCAGTTAGGGAAAAAATATTTAGATATATTTTTCTTTTTGGAGTAACAAACTTCGACTAAAGACCAAGTAAATATAGGTTTAGGGGCGACTAGAGAAAGAAATTTCGGTAAATAAGTGAGTGTTGGTCTTTTTCAAAGTCTGCCAATTAAGCTATCAGAAAGTATGAAGTGAAACTCGGATCCAACGACAAATCTCTAGATGTAATTTTTTTTGTCCGAATTCCTGGATCTTCTGGCCATTGTTTCGATTAAAGCCGATCGATGTCTGGATAGTGAAGCTAATACCACCGATTTTGATTTAAAAGCGCCCAGTTACGGTTAGTTAAAATATGTAAAATCGCTTTATATTATCCTTCTAGTCTGTGGGTGGAATATTCCTGCCCGATATTACGCCACTCTCCATCTATGTTATCCTCTGCCAAGTAGCTTTCGCTGTTAACACGTCATCAATCTATCTGGCCGTGTTAGGTAAGTCTTCTTATATAAGCTTATCTGGGTTGTTGATCAAATCTATCCGGTCTAGCGGGAAGACATCTTAAGATGCGACTCTATCTTAAAATAATACGGCGCCTTTTTATCAAATAAAGAATATAAGCGCTATAAATGAAAATTTTCAGATATTTCTAGTGGTCTCTGCCCATAAATAGTCGCCTGGTTAGCTACTTTTGACTGTGGAGATGTGGAGTATAAAAGGTAATTCTAAAGACGTCAGCCAGGTATCTACAATAAATTTCTGGGAGTGTTAAGGTTAAATTGCGACAATAAATATAAAAGTGCCGTTAGGTAGTAGTGCCGAAAAGAAATTCTAAAGAATTTATAAGATAAATAAACTTTATTTTAATGAATAATTTTACTAGCGGGTCGGGATTAACCGTGGTTAAAATTTATGTTTATAAACAGGTGATGATTATCGAGTGGAAAGTGGAGAATTCCATTTTTACTTTTATGTATTCACGCGGTAAAATTTACTGCATTAATCTAAGAATTATAGGTTTATACAGTCTTTAATTATCAGCTATGTGTAGGTTTATTATTCCATTCCAGTTAAATTTTATATAATAAATTGGCTGGGCACAGATAAAGACTGGACAAAGTCCGAGCCCCACCAACGGTTTATGCTGAAAGTTTTGTGTCTTCCGCCAGCGCCGATAAAAATGCGTAAATATTTATAGTTTATCTATCTTGTATCGGTACGATAGAACAATTGTAAATATTTATAGCCTACTTTTTAAAACGAGTCCAGATTGAAATATATTTGTTTGGATTTTTAATCTTCAGATAAAATAAAGATTTTGCTATTTCTTCCAGATAATAAGAAAATACCGGTGTCAAATTTTTGATGCGGTTGTAAAAAAGCAGAACGGTCACCTGTCTTTTTGGACAGTAGACTACTTTCTCAAGTGTTTTACTATCGGAAGAAGATTTTCCGAGTAAAAATGAAATTAAAAATAAAGAATGTTTCGTTTGGTGGCCAAGCTGGTTATTTCTAGCAGAATTTATGAAAGCCAATTTCTTCTACTAATTGCTTTTTTATTCGTTTATTTTAAATCTAGGCTATGGTCAGATTTGGCATAAAAGATAGAATTTTTAACAAAATCTTCAATTTAATTGTTGGCCTAATAATAAAACTTAGCCAGGCAACTATTTAAATAGTTTTGGGAACTGTATCAAATTATTTAAAATGTGTTTAGTAAGCGTATAACGAGATTGGTATAATTAGCGTAAATTGGAAACACTTCATTAAACCCAATAATTATGATACAGTTGTAATTGTTAGTGGTAAATCTCACCCAGAAGATAACACCGTTAAAAATCTCAGAAAAAAATGCTCCTTGGGTTTAATTACTCCTACTACCTTTACTGGACCACACCACCCTTGGCCATTTTTCCCATCAAAATCAGTCAGAAAATAGTTGAACCCCTTACCATTCAAAAGAGAACACGAAGGGGTCCATTTTTCCCATCTAACCTTAAAAGTCTTTTTTTAAAAAACTGAAAATGGCGTTTGTGGTTGCGGCGTTGCTTAAAATTTTTTCTATGGGTAACACGCAAAAATCCAGTTAGAAAACACACACAAATGAAAATTCTTCCCGCAATTATAAAACCATCGGTTAAGTTGGAGTATAATGAAACTGGTAAAATTATTCGGTAGATATCGCTGCTCTTCCTTGGCATTAGATATTTTAGTAGGTGAAGATCGACATATTGATTTGCTAGCCAGCTTGTTCTATCTACAGAATAATTCAGAGGAAACACAACACGCAGTTTATTAACAGAGAATTATCTGGAGGAAAACCTCAGAAAAGTATTCTCTCTTGTATAAAATTTTACCATAAAAAATGGAGTATTAAAAGTTTCCTATAATCTATGTTTCTTTTTTTACGCCGTGTTACCTAAGGTAAAGATATATATATATAAAATTTATACTTGAAAATCTAAAATGATCTTTTAAAAGTGCAGAGACTTATATGGGATAAGTTTCGATTCGATATATAAATCGCAGATTAAATTCACTTTCTACTCGAAAATTGTTTGCTTTAAAAGGTTTTAGAAAATTCTAAAAATCTCGAATCTTAAAAATGGATAGAGAGCTGGCATAAAAGTACGTCTTTCGATGATTATTTTCAAACTGGGGCGGATAATCTGAATAGAAGAATTAAAATGGCATAAAGTAGCAAAAATTGAACATCTGGCATTGACCATCAAAACTGTCACCTTTCTCTCCAGCTTCCCGTTTGCCCTTCTGCCCCTCTTGGGACAACTGTCACCAACTAAGCACTCTAGCTTATATCTGTCTGTCGATTACGTCACATCCTACTCGTTCATCGATTCTTTGTAGCGGACATAAAATCAATCAACATTATATTGTCAGTAGCTTTTCTGTAGTCCCTGTTCGACAATGATGGAACTTTCCAATATTCTAAATGAGATAAAATTATTACTTTGTAAGCTATTCACCTGTTACCCATCGTAATAAACCCAAAGAAAAATAAAAATTATTTCTTTTCTCCTACTTAAGCTTATGTTTCGAGTAGTCTTTCTGGTTGGCCACAAGTCGCTAAGTTTATAAAACAATATTTATAATAATAAATTGGATATATATACTGTATATTACTCAAAGGCGCGCTAGGACAAAAGTGTTAATTTTATGTTGAAGACTTCAATTACTCCTCACCCATCTATCACCTACATTCGTTTATGCTTAAAAGTAAAACTTAGAGCCGGAAAAAGCATCCAAGTTTCCACGAAATTTGAAAAAAGGAGCAAAGCGCATTTTTCTTCTTTTTGAAATCTTGGCATTTGCTTCATCCGAAGGAAAGATTGGAGACGACTCCAATGTGATGACGTATACAGTATTAAGTTAATCGATAATATAATTTTTAAACGTTTTTCATTTATTTGGGAAAAAATATTACATTTTTAAATATTCTTCTACAGTATTCCCTCTCTGGCCAATGAATCCGCGGATACTCAAGATGGCTGGTTACTTCCCCGCTTTACTACTTTTACTGCTGTGGTAATGCTTTCGATTTGCAAAAATTTTGCTCGATTTAGTGGTTTTGGTGATGTAGAACATGTCTAGGGAAGTATCCATTCTACCGCTGGTGATAACGACTATAGACAAGAGCGCAGACGAGCGGGCTGCTGGCCTATTAGTCTAATACCCTCTCTATCCTGATCAATGGTACCATTATTTTTATGCAACTTTTTTACGAATTAGAAAAAATTTATATTAAAAATAAAATTACCCAACCAACAGAGTAAGGCTTATTATATATATTGGAATTTTATTCAAATTCAGTCGGATAGAAAATGGGTTTTAAGGAATATAACAGCGCGCAAAGAATCCTCGCTCCACAACACGCGGTGTAACTCACCAAACCGATGAATTACTGCATAATAATGAACGATTCGCTATCGTTACTCGCTAAGTTAGCCTATAACGTTTTGCTGAATAAGATGTATAGATAATAATCTACCGTTCTCTCCATAAACATGGAATTATTCTCTAGAGTATCCGTTTTGTCAGGACGAGGAATTATTTTCTTTAACGTTATACTGTATTAAATATTTTGCTTCCGATTTGGTCGAGTGACAAATTAAACAAGACCAATGGCAGCTGTGGTCGTATTGTAAGACAAATTATTCCGCTGATTGGTCAAAAACTAGTCAGATTTTGCTTATGGTCCAATCAGCGTTCTTCTGTTATGTCTCCGCCAACAAAAATCATATTTTTTGCCCGTATCTTGGGACCAAACTGTCAAAATGCAAATTAAAAATTCTTTTTGCGTAAATTTCTCGCACAGTTGCGGCTGAATCTACGAGGAAAAGCTTAAAACTGACAACAAACATATCATTAGCCGGTTACATTTTTCTGCTGGCTCACTTTGCATTAAAATTTTTCAAAATTAGAATTGCCAGGACGGTAATTAAATTTTTGTAAATTTAGAAAAAAAAAGAACTGAAACAAAATTTAAGACGAATATTAAATTTGTAATTATTTAAAGAAGAAAGGCCATTGTTAATTACGGGAGTGGTAGTTAATTTTATCATTCCAATAGGGTAAGTAGGCGAGAGGTAGTAAAGAAAGTTTGTAATGTCGTATCTAATGTTAAATGAGCGATTAAGTATATAAGTACTCAACTGTAATAACAAAATAAAAATAGCTGGGAGCTGATGTTATCGACCTAAAGCAGTTGTGCAGCACGAAAAATTCTACTTTACAGCGCACAATACAGTAATTCAACTCGAGAATTAAGTGGATTTGGCTACAACTCGCTTTATAAATGGGTATTTTTTCAATAATTAATCGTCATAAAAAATGATGTAAAAGGAAGATTTAAGAATTCTTAATCTTTCCTTTCTCACCCCAATGATTTTCAATTGATATATTTAAATGAAGGACTACTAGCAATTACTTAAAGTAAATCTTCTGCTAAGTTAATATGGGACTGCGTGCCATGGAAACGCGACAATAGCTGTGACAAGATAAAACACCAGTATTTTCTTTCTGCCAGTATTTTTTAGTCAGAATTCTCTTTGTCTACTATTTTAGAAGAGTACTTTGGCTTTAAAATACAATTTGCTAAACCTACCTTCCTTTAAAAGAGTCTCTTTCTTATATTTTAAGATGTATTTTTCATTTTCTCCAATACTTTCTTCCGAAAACTTCAATCTTTTTAAGTATGGGGATATTTTAATAATTATGTAATATTTAAGCTTAAAATGTCGAAGAAAATAATATTTTAGAAGTAAATTGCCATTTTATAACTGTCTTTGGTACTTTAACAATATTTAAATTTGCATTTTGCATTTTTCCTTCCAATGTCGCTTTTTATAAGTATACTTTCCATACTTAACGTCGATAAATTCGGTGGTAGATGTTTTTTCTTAAGTCTTTATTTACGCTGAAATACAGTTTTTCTAACTGTAAAATTCATTAAAGAAAGAGAAAATTCTTTAAAGGGCGATGCGTAATATATGGGATAGTTAAGATAAAAGAGAATTCCTGAGATTAATTTTAATATAATACGCTAGGTATTTATGAGGGGGGAAAGAGAGAGAAAAAAGCTTCATCACCCATGGGTTTTATGCCCTTCATCGAAGTAAGAACAGGAATTTTTAGATGGAAGATTGAAACAGAAGTCAATATTTGCCAAGTGCTCCGTCCAAAAGCGAGTCGGAGAGAGAGAGAACAATGGTGCTGGGCAAATAAAAATGTTAATAAAGACGCACTAAGCTACCGCCCATCTTCTCTGAATTACAAATTTTTGACAATTCGACGTTTTATTTTATAGTTGGAATAGTTTCGGCTTTTTTTTTAAAAACACGCATCCACATAATTTGCATTTTAAAGAAAACATCTCCAATTTTTTTATTTTAATTTTTGAAACAGATATTTTAATTGAATAGCTTTCATTATATTAAGGGCTATAAGTTTGCCTTTTAAACAAAGCAAAAAAAAAGAAATATTTTAATCCGCGTATCTTTCGTTTTTTTTTTTTTTTTAATTATTACCGTTTGTTGGAGAAACGCAATATTTTTTCAACGCATACGTTCGAAAACATTACCAAGGTGGTCACATATTCCAGTTATTTTGTAAAAATTAAGGAATTTTTATAAAGATGAAATGTCGAAAATGCTCAAAACTATTCAGATATACGGAAATTAAGTGTTGGGCACCAAACATCCGAAATCTGCCCTATGGTTTACTTTTAAGAGAGGAGAGCTTGTAAGATTAAATAACGACGTATCTATGTGAGAAGGAAAACTAAAAATATAATAATATATAACGCCATAACACCAAACTAACCTCGGCATTACAACGTTGTCGAACATAATTATGACTGTTAGTAGCGAAGAACGTCATGACCCGGAAGGAATTGAATCTTCCATGGCAGTCGGATCACGCAGGAGGACAAGCGGCTTCCACCCAGGCTAGTTACCTCTAAACCCGCTTCTAACTGGATGTCTTCAGCGAGAAATAGTACTTTTCTTCTTTTTGGCTCTTTTCCTTTTTTTCTCCTGTTTACTTTTCTGTAGTTTTGCGTGAACGGAATTCGTTGGCAGCCATACTAAAAACGTAACTCGAAAGCTTTCTTTAAATGTTAGCTGGGCCATATATCGTGACAAGATGTTATTTGCTGGTGTCGTGATTGTGTCTGACGCATTCTTACTATTTCGATTTACCGTTTTGGAGTATTTTTACCTGGGAATATATCCATCGTGTCCAAGCATTTACTAGATTATAGTACTTTTTCAACCAGAAATAAAAAACAAAATTATTATATTATAAAATATATATATATGGGCAAAAATAAATAAATAATATGTTTGAGAAAATTGAGTGGCAATTTTACTTGGAAATTAGATTCGTCTCTGCCAATCTGAAGCCCTATTTAAGTGAATTAAATTAAATTACTGCTACAGTTAAATCTGGACCAGATTTAACACAACCGTCGGCCGGTTTTCCTATTCCGAGTAATTTAACGCTCCTAAATAGTACCTTAGACCAATTATATAAAAGTAATTTAGAACTTTAACTCTTATTCCATATAAGATAACCGGCTCAACAAGTAGTTACGGGTAAAAAAGTACTTCCTGTAAGTTTGCCTTTTTTTTTTTTAAATTGATTGGCTCTTTAGGTATTTCGTACTAGAAGACTTAGAGTTAGGCATTCCACAATCTATGGCTATGGCAGCGCTGGATATTGCCACTCAACTCAACCAAGCGTAAGTGGCAATAACTGGAAGTAGGCGGCGATAAAGAAGCTCTACCTAGGGTATTGTTATCAAATGAAGCCGAAATTTAACCACATCTGTTGTCTCGGTAAATTGAAAAATATACAAAATGCCAATTTTGTACCCATTCCCCCATCGCCGGACCAATTAAGATCAACAGCCACCTATAATTATTATTATTTTAATAACCGTACCGGAAATATTACAAGTTTTGTATTATAAAAAAAAAAAAAAATTCGCTCACTATCGTAAATCGTGTTGTAAAATTGTGGGATCTCGAAACACATCACGTCTTGGTTACAGCTGCAACTATTCTCAGGCCACTTCTGACCCAGAACACAAACCGAATATATTATTGGAACATTACAACGCTGGAATTCATTGATTACACGTTAAATATACAGAGTAAATCACACGACTGTTTTCAATGATCCATACCTTTAGATAGATGTTGTAAAGAACGTTATTCTTGTTCTACAAGTAGCGAATTTCAAATAAATACGTTTATGGATTTTTTTATTAATGAATTTACGGTTACCATAAAGATTTATATATATATATGTATGTAGATAGATATATTTAACGCGGTTAATTTATTTTAAAAACTACATGCGATTATTGTATCTAAATGCGAAATTTTCCAATAAAAGTTAAAAGTGTATTTTGGCTAGCGAATTAAAATGATCAAAAATGTCCAAATAACGTAACTTTAATGGACCGAGTAGCGCTATGGATAGAACTAAATTAGATTTGCTACCTCAGGTGTAAAGCGAACAGGTGTGTCTGACGACCAAATTAATCCAATGCCCAAGGGTTGATGTCCAAAGCAATTGTTGCAGATCACGCTACAAATGTAACCCAAGTCCAAACGTGTGCCAGTCAAAAACCATGCTTTGAACATGTCTATATATATATATACACATATATATATATATATATCTGTAAATTTTATAAAACCTTCATATTTAATACATGAACAACAACAAACACATAAATAAATTAAAAGAGCAAAACTTCCTATAACTCGGTTTAGAAGGACAAAGAAAATAAAAAGTGTATAAATTATAAAATCGCTAAGTCGCCTATGGTCTGTACTAAATCCCCCAACTAACAAGACTAGACATATAAATATTTAAATGAATAAAACTAATATTTGCCATTTGAAAATTGTGGCTGTTTTGATGTATAAATTTTACAAAGTTATTTAGTCACGCGATAAATTAAAAGTTTTATAAGGCATTTAAAATTTATAACAAACGTACCATACAGCATAGATTTTTGCGCTACCAGATCACGCCAACCAACATAATCCCTACAGTCAACAAAGTCGAATTAACGACTGACAAGACAATCAAAACCAATCAGTAGTTTTGATACCAGTTGATGAATTTTGTTTGCATTTTTTTTATGATATTTTTTTACCGACAGGGAAAAAAACGATGTTTGCATTTTTTATTACGTTACCGCATTTCT
This sequence comes from Androctonus mauritanicus, assembly GCA_011317285.2. Lineage (NCBI taxonomy): Eukaryota > Metazoa > Arthropoda > Arachnida > Scorpiones > Buthidae > Androctonus > Androctonus mauritanicus. Next base: position 9,483 of record WUQG02265509.1, on the reverse strand, counting down.
TGGTGTATTTAGTTGGAATTTAATTACTAGAAATTGGCGATATTTGTAGAGGTGGAAGTGGATCTTATTTAACAATATTTTCCAGACATTTAAAAATTGGATAGACACGAGTGAAGAAAAGAAAGAAACATTTTCAATACGCAATATGCAAATACGCTTTCTCTCCAACGCTAAAATCTATATGGAGAATGACGTCTTAAAACTCACTTTTATTTTTAATTTTTACAATTTTGTCATAATCGTTTAAGAACATTTGCATAATTATTATTATCGAAAGAAATTTTCATTACTACTCGCTTCTTTTCGTGGCCAGCTTCTTCAACAGTTAAAAAAAATATTTTTTCTCTTCTTTCTTTTTTAGCGATAATGTTGACTTTTGAAAAATTTCCTATGGCGGTATTTTTGCTGGCATTTTGTTAAGATAGTAGGAGGCGCAGCCGATGTAAATGCACTCATTAAGCGACTGTGAAAATATGTTCTTGACATGTTAATCTGCTAAATTTGAAAGAAGCTTATTTAGATTTCCATTCATAAAACTAATTGCAATTTTATATTAAACATTCGTATTTAGTTAGTGGAAAAATAATTTGTTTTATTATTTTAAAAAGATAATAAACATTTAAAATTCTGTTATCTTCCATTAAGTTTTCTTTTCCTTTTATATAGGTTTTAATGATTTCATCGAGTTATTTACTCGATTAAATTATTCAAATATCTAAATTCGGCATAACTTTATTATTTCCTATCTAAATTAAGGTAAATTCTGTTTATTTTTGCTCTCCAACAGACGTTGCCTACGTAATAAAGATTTTTACTTTGTTTGAGGTAATCATCTCGGTGTTTGTCATAATGTTCATCTACTCGATCCCGGTGACCAAATCAGCTTAATCCTTCTATTGTTTGCCATTCTTTCGTGTTTTATTACGTTGTTACCGCCTTTTCTTTCTATTCTTCAGACCTACTTACCGTTAATTTTATTCCTTTTAATATATTTAACTGCCTATTTAAATTAAGCTATCCGAATTGTTACTTTTTAATATCGAAATGTTATACTTAAAGCTGTCAGAATTTATACTCCATCTTCACTAAAAAAAGTAAAAATAAAATGAAAAAATACTCGAAAGTAACATTTGGCCAGATTTCTGTCTTTCTGCTTCGTTACATTTCGACTCTACAGATTCTGCTTCCCTCGGCACTTCTTGGGACCACAGTCTGAAGTCAACCAATCACTACAATTTCTTTTTTCTTTTTTTTCCTTTCCTTTAGTAATTTTTTTTTTTTTTTTGAACCGTCGCTGTTGGCAACCAAAACGAAATTCTGTGTGACGACTATCAGTTTTTCGACAAAAACACAAACTGTGAAAGTTTGTTTGATGGAGGTAACATTTGGTCATACACTGCAACCGCACCCGCGCGCTTTAAAACCGATGAAAAAATAATAAAATAAAAATGGTAAGAGTTTAAGCCAGAAATTTTTTCTGTAATTAATTTGCATTTTGATGGGTATTTTCCGCCTGAAAGAAAATAAGAAAAAGAAAGAAATTTAGAGGTTGGAGCGCATTTATAGGGTTTAGAAATGGCGTTTGTTTGTGTGGACAATCTTTAGAAAAGATTTAACGGATGGTGATCCGTTACGCTTGTCAGATCATAGTTACGTTGACAGTCGTGTGCACCGCTGTGCGACTAACGGTGCGTAGTCGTTTTGTGTGAGAAATGTCAACTGTTTACAGTGGCTGATAGCGTAGACGATCTTGGGTTGATATGGCAGTTCATTTTTAAATGTCTTAAAAATCCTTATACGGTCTTTCCGTCTTATTTTATATTTGAGTTGAACAGAAGTAAATGTCGAAATATTTCATTCTGTTAGTTTCATGTCGGTGCATTAGTCTCATCAATCAAATATATTCTTTATCAAGTGACTAACACGGCGTAAAGAAGTCGATAAAATTTACTCCATTTTGATTTTTCTCCAAAAATTATTACCGGCGCTACCTCTGCCGACTCCATAGCTGTTATAGGAGAAACGATTGCGTTATTTTGTTTTAATTAACAAAACGAATTTGATGCAGCCAAACTACAACTTAATGTAAACAGCTAAGATTAATATTAGGCTTAAACAGCCAATATCAATTATACAGGTGCAGTCGGTAATAAATACTTTAGTTGTAGTTAAATCCTCTAAGGTGCGCTTGTAAAGCACTCGAAAATTGATCATTACTCATTAAACCGTTCATCTAGGGATATTATTCTGTTTAATCTAATCATTAAATTAGAAATATTCCCCATTTATTTCTTTTTTTATATTTTAAAATCCAAGGGCAAACCTTTGGTTGGCACGGCTCATTTCCATTTTAATTGTTGCCGAATGGCTGATGATTTACACAAACAAAAAGGGAAATTCGATAGGAACTGTGCCAATCGCAACTTCCACTAAGATTCCATAAACAAGAAGAAAATCCGGTTTTTGGATTATTATTTCCAAATCTTAATATTTTAGAAAAGAAATAATGACCATTTTCGAAACTTAATTTTTATGACATTTTTTAAAATTTCCATTTTTGTTGACTGCATTTTCTGTTTGATCTCCTCCATCATCACTCAAATGTTTGCCTCACTTATTCCTGTCTCGGCTTCCAATTTAAAGACTTCCATTAAATTTTTCGGAGCTTTATCAAAAACTTTTTTCTATAATCTATAAATAAGTTGTTTTTCAATATTTTTTACCCATTTTTGAAAAGTACAACAAGAAAGAAATATTTCTTTTACGTGTCACTCTTTATTCTTTCTACAGTTCGCCATATTTTTTTCTCTGGTTATTAGTGTCACGCTACTCCTCCTCAATTATCGCTATCTAACACCTTGTTATAAAATATTGATATTTTGTTTTTTAACCTCACCCCCAGGCCTAGGACCGTAGTAGATTTTCCAAGCATTTAATTGTACCAGTAAATTATTGGATTCCACTTATCTCGAAAATTTTTATTTCCTTCTTTCCAACAATTCTATTTGTGTACTTTTCCATCTGGTAATATTTTAATTGGAAGAACATTTTTTTTCCTTCTCGCCTAACCAAATTTTTCGTATTTATTCCTCTTGTTTGTTTTTTTACAGTACTTTGGTAAGTTTATTTCTCTTACCTTTTTTCCCGACTATACTTTCAGAGAATTTACTATTCTTCCGTAATCTTCGACTGGTACATTTCTTATTGAAAAATTTATTCGTCGTCTTCTTACCACATTTTCCTATGGCCATTATCATTTTTCTGAGCCGCACTATTTCCATTATCATTTTTGCCGTTTCAATATTTCCTTTATAATAAAGAAAAAATACTTCTACCCCCATTCTTCATATAATGTTATCCGCCATTCATTTACTCCGTCTTCATTAACATATATTTTTTTTTCTTTCTTTCTTTCTAATGTTGTGCACCAGCATCCTATTTTCTACGATAAATGCGCAATATTTTTATTTTTTGTCTCTTGTATTTTCTGTCGCCATCGCTTTCTCTTCTTTTGTTTGTGTGTCTAATCTCGACGCACCCTAATTGAATTCTGATATTGTTTCGATTTAAAGGAAATAAACCTCCTTTTTTTTCTCTCTCTCTTTTGTTTTTAATCTTAACCCATTTTGATTCTGTTCACCTTTACCCATTCACTCTCTCTCATCTCTCACTTATCACTTTCGATACTATAAGAACAGGAGTTGGCCGTGTTGGTCTCCTCGTTCGTCATATTTTAACAACTAATCACGACGCTTTGGTGAACAATAAGAAAGAAAATTTTTCTGCCAGGAAAATACAAAGTCGATATATTTCAAACTCCACAATTAAATATATCTATCGAAGGAAGGATTTACGAATAAGAATTTATCATTCGGTAGATCGAATAATAAAACAAGGGAAAAAGAAAGAAAATAATTTTTTTTGTATATTATTTGAATATCGATCGAAAGAAAATATTCAATTGCTTCTTTTGTCATTTTCCTACTCATTTCTTTCAAATAATATTTTCTGGTAAGCTTTGTGTCGGGTTTGTGTAAGCAAAGAATTGTGGAGTAATCGAATTTACATTAGGTGTGATGTATTATCTCCCACCTCCTAGCCAACTATTCATATCGCGTGAATATCTCATGAATAATTTGTACGATAACAGATAATATCTTTTTTTCCCTGCATTTTCGATGGCTGTAATTGTAGCAAATCATACTAATATACAGGTTTAGTCGATGATTATAGTGATCACCATGCGTATAAACCCAAATTTTTTCTTGCGGATGGTTATTTAGTTATAATAATCTTTGGTTAATCGTGATACTTGTTATCCGTTAATCGCGCTGGCTAAACGCTGGTATAGGTACCGTTAATCGGATAATCACTTTATTTATCCAGTCGGTGGTTGGCCGTAAATGCTGCAGAAATATTTCAAAATAAGAATTTATAAGCGAGAATTGTTTGGAAAATGGCATTAGGCGAATGCAGTAAGGAAAAAAATAAAGTACAACGTAAACAAATGTAAGGAAAGATGTTTTTTCTCTCCTATGAATTGTGTTGTCGTTTTAAGCATTTCTCCCCTTCCTTACGTCCTTAGAGATACTTTGTTATGTTCTTCATCCGGTATACTATTGTATAGAAGCTTTCAAAACGCTTTTTTCAGTGAGCGCTTACCATAAATTCTACTTGAATCTTGATGTTGGCACCTAAGAGAGGTGCTTCAGCATAGTTCTCCACTCATTTCTCAAAGGCTTTTCCTATCGCGCCATGTTGGCCGAGCCATTTTATAACACTTTAGCATTTAAAAAAAATCATTTTTACGCCATTATTTTTCACCATTAATTATCCTGGTAATAACGGTTTTTGTTACTCGTACATTAACGCATTTATTGGATAGACGAGTGAATTTTTACACGACGATGAATAATTTAGGAAATATTAAAATTAACACCCTGTGGTAACGGTTTTATGAGTAAAAGATCGCCACATAAAAGTAACGATTTCTAAGCTTAAGTTACACCACGTAATTATTAAGTAGGAGAACGTAAAATGGTGGAGAATAGCCAGACATTAACTCACCGCAAAATGGAGGATTTTAAATAATTTAAAATGTTGGAAGATGCTGATATATACGCGATTTAATTATATAGTCAAAAGCGGATTGAAGAAGCTGGAGAGCACAATGGAAGAATCCAGTACAGGTAGCGCCTCCTTTCTAGGCCACGTGTAAGCGCAGGGGACGATGGGAAAGATGCTAGAGCACTGTTCACCCGGACACTGTGTCCTATTCTCACTTAATCGTTCCTCGCTACTAGATTTCTGTTGTTGGGCTCGGTGCCAGAAGCGATCAGAATGTAGGAGATGGTGTTCGCAGGATACTGGAAAGACCCTCATTATCTGTCAATGAATATCAGGTAGGAATCGGATTGACGTAACGTCGTACTTTCCAGCACGACGCCCTAAACTGTATTAGGGTAGAAAGTTGGAGGAAGAAATCATTGTCGGATCATTGGTAGTTTGTCTTTCTGCAATACGCCATATCCAATGTCCTACTCTCTTCACGTCATGTGACATTTCTGCTATAGATTAGCCTACTTAGCTCTTATCTTAGTGTCGACTGGAGACCTTATCGTATAATATTTTAGCATTCGGTCTTAAGAATAGAGTGACGCTGTCTATTCGTTTATAATTCCATCGATTGCTCGATGTGAATAATCAGCAAGGACATGGAGGAAAAGGGATTGTGCCAGCACGACGGGAGCCGAGTTTGATTAAAAATGCCGAGCGTTCTTTTTTATTTCTTAGTTTCTTTTTATTTTCCAACTAGTAAAACGGTTAGATTTTTTTTTTAATAAGTATGATTATCGTTTCTCATAAATGTTCCCGGAGGATAATGGAGATTACCAAACAAGTTAAGAGAAACCAAAAGTCCATTGAGGCGTCTCCTATTGATCCAAAATCCACGATCCTGGCAGATGGTGGTCAATAATGGCCGATGAGATTTTTCGATCACTCGTTTGGTCAGGATTCATTTAAAAAATCCAAGAGAAATTATCGATTTTTCTTTTTTCGACAGGATAAATTTCTTGGTCCTTTCTTCGGTTGTCTATTAGTCCTTAAAGCGGCAATCTCGGATTTTCTATTTAGATACAAATTGTCGGGGCTAAAATTAGTGTTCATTTTGAGTCGATTAGGAGGTAGGCGAAGTGCGAATGAACTGCTGAAAAAACTGCACATTTTACAACCCCATCGAACATTAAGAGGTAGGCTACGTTGTTCATGCCTAATTTACAACAGCTGGTTTAATCAAAGAGTTCTCTTTTCTAACTGCTACACGACTGGCGTAAAAGATTGAAAGCCTCCAGACATCTACATCTCTGGAATAAAGACATTTGTTTGAATATGGGGGGGGACGGATGGTGGGCGAGATGCGCTACCATTTCCTACACCGTAGCGCGTAATTAGCCACGGAGTTAGGTGAGAGAGATTTTGGAACACACCTTACGCCAAAGCCTTCGATTAATTCATTAAAACGATAGAATGGGAAGGAAGCGATGCCGAGAAAATCAACATCGATTATCCGGAAAAAGTTTTACAAGTTGAGATCGAAATTTCTTTGTTCTATAAGCGCGGGTCGATGATCGCTCGAATCGACGCAGCTTCTGTTGATGATGGAAGAAAGAATATTGTCCAACTGTTTATTTTTATATTTTCCTGCTGGGAAATAGCGTTCCCGGGTATAAAAATTCCACAATATCCTTATTTTTTTTTTGTTTTCTGTTTTATAATTTAAGGCGGTTCCATTTTGAAAGGTAGATATAATTTAATTAAAGTTGAGTTTTAAGACGAACGAAGGAAAACTTGATTTATTATTATGTATAAAAAAGAAGCGAATTAATGATATAAGTCTTTAGGAATCATTAAGAAGAATAATCAGCTATGGGGAGTAATCGAGAATAATTGACAAATTTCGGTCTTTAGCGGCTAACGATTTCTCTATGGTCTAAATTAAAAAAGAAAGGACAAAAGAAATTTAGTCGTAGGAAGATTGGATATAGTTCTCTCCACCAATGCGTCTAAATCTTCTCAGAATTGCTAGTAAATCGTTAGAAATTAGCCAACCGTCTAATGACTAGGTAAAATAATCGTCTCGGAGATGTTCTACCGCTACATAAGAGTTTAGCGGGCTAATAGGCTTCCGGATCTCTCGTTCTCCCTCATTAGTTTTCAGCTAAGGGACGCTAATAGTGGCTGGCTCCTCTAGTTCCCTTAGGTCTGCCAAACTGTCGACTCATTATCTTTATATAAGACGAGATAAACTCTTCAAATTTGGATAGGCGAGAAATTCGATAGTCTCCATAACCAATACTTTACAAATACTCTGGGTACGGTTGGACCACTCCCACCCACACTCTAGCTGGGCTAATTGATCAATCCCAACTTTGTTGCCAGCGCTACGTCTTCCCATAAAGTTGCCGACTAATTTATTTTTTGCCAGCCCGCCAATCGTTAACCGAATTACCTGGCCATCCCAGTTCCAAATAAACTTAGCATAACTATTAGCCAATCCCTTTAAATACCTATTGGTACCGTGTTAATTAACATATCCAAACTTACCGGTGATAATTATCGCCCTACCTAGTTGTAACTTTGCCAAATTTCGCCATTTATTTCTGTTTCATTAATACTGGAAAATTTAATTTTCGCGTTGTAGCCATACCTCGGGGCCAAAACCCAGTTAAATTTTGAAAAGGCGGCTGGGACATTTCCAAGTCGTTAAAATTATTCCCTAGGGCGTTTACATTAAAATATATTTCTCCCAAGAATAGTTAACTTAAAATGCCAATCATTAAGTCAACATAAACATCCAATTAATTAGCTCTACTATTCCAATCGGTAAAATTTTTGACATCACCCCAATCGATGGAAAGTATCGCTTTTAATTATTATTCTTATTTTTTAGGTTTTAATCCGACCATCAAAACGCCGGTTTCTAGCAAGGAATTAGTTCTTTAATTCCGGAGAAGTGGCGGGCTGGAAATGACAAAATGTCAGTAAACTGGTGGAGAAAAAATGTAGCCAGAAAAGAAAAAATTCCATTGTTAGTTGGGTATCGGTTTTGATAGGATTAAAAATTCCACCGCCGCTATGAGACCCGCGGGTATCGGACGACAATCGATAGGCAGTAATGGAGTTGTACGATATTCTGTAAGGTGCGATGGCACTCGAGTCTTTCCCTCGATACACTCGCTTCATAAACTACTACCTCAGGCGTGGAAGCGTAAGTAAGCCCAGCCGTGTTAACAAAATAGTTATCCGCTCGTACCGGGGCTAAAGAATTCTACTAACTTGACAAAATATTATATGGCCTTGGTTAACAAATCGAATTTTCGATGGAAACTGGAAAATCACCAGTCTGATTGATGTTACGTATAATATATTTCCAGCAGCGCTCTTTCCAATAAATTCCGAGTCTTCTCGATACATATTTTAGAGAGAAATAATTAAAGAAGTCAGTATTTTTGGTCTGAAAAGTAGTTTTCCAAACAAATCGATTTGGAAAGAAGAATCAGATGCGCCTAAAGTCTCTACAATAAATAAATAGTGGAGCGGTTTAAATCCGAGGATGGCTTTCATCGGCAAACACCGGCTACACCTTAAAACATATTACGTGACTCGGCCACATTCAAAATATTTAGTCCCAGGCTGTACAGTGTTTAAATTTAAAAGGCCTAAGTAGTGAATAAAGGCGCCACTTATCACCGTAAAGTGGGAAATTTTATCTGTAAATACTTCTATAAAATGCGCGGGTTGGGAAACTTGTCAATATATAAAGAAACTGTAGGATTAAGTCCTCCGCTATAGCCATTTATTTATGTTGGACATTTTACATCGGCAGTCTATAATTAATTTAGCTTTTAACTATCATTTCCATTAAGTACTCGGTCCTATCCCGGGCAATTAGTCCTTAATTTAATTTCTGTACAATAAACCCGAAAATTGTCCAATCTAACCATTATAAATTTAATAAATAGCCCAGGAATATTCTTATCCCTACTATATTAAGTTATCAGAATGGCGAAAATCAATAGCCTCGAAAAAAAGAAACGCATTCGGGTGGGATATTACCAGGATTCTGAACACGTTAATTGGGTTCAGGTGTTCAAGATGGTTAGACGTATCACTTATAGGAAGACGGCTTTTATCGATTATACTCATCAGCGCCAAGCTCCGACGCTTACCAGAAATGCCGCGATAAAAAGTAATGATAGGTATTAAAAGTGAATATTTTTTTGTATATTTAAAACAGTCTAACGAAAGTATATAAATAGTGTTTGGAAAAATTCCCATGGAAGATAACTTATTCGTTTTGTGTAATTTATATAAATGCAATTTTCTAAGCAAAGAATCTTTTGATAGATACGATATTTGATGAATATGATTTATATATCGGACAAGATGTATGATGCAATTAAATCTGGAGAAATGCTTAAA
>WUQG02265398.1:0-20073 GCA_011317285.2 Androctonus mauritanicus | reverse complement strand
TAGTATATCTAGAAAGTATGTTAAAAGAAAACTTATTTTAAGTTAGTAAAAGACTTACAACTATGTTAATACCTAAATGTTAACTGTCTGTGTCAGTGCTGAGAAACTTTCTTGCTATGCTGCATGTATTGAATAGTGATGCCTTCTGTAGTGTTATGTATGTCTTGGGACGTAGATCTAGTGTTTTGAGGCTTTTGCGTAGAGTGTGAGGAATCACTCCTGTTGAGGATAGAATGATGGGTACTGTGACTACTTTTTGCATTTCCCAAAGACATTTAATTTCTTGTGAGAGCTCTGTGTATTTGCTTATTTTTTGGGTAAATGGATCCTGGATGTTGTGTGTGCTGGGTATTGAGATATCTATAATGTAAGTAACTTTGTTTTGCTTGTCTATGAGAGTGATGTCTGGTCTGTTGTGATTGTGATGTACAGTTTTGTCTGTTAAGATTCTTCTGTCATAATACATATTGTGTGTCAAGTTTTCTAAGATTGTATCTGATATGTATTTGTAATATGGTGTGTGTTTATTAATTTGTGTTTGGTTGCAAGTTATTGGTATATTATGTTTGCTACTTGGTTGTGTCTGTGCAGGTAATCTGTTTGTGCAAGCAGCTTGCAACCTAACATAATGTGTTGAATTGTTTTGGGTGCTATGTGGCATTTCCTACGAATGTTTTTGTCAATGTACGAATGTTGTTTGTCCTTCACTATGTATTTTCTGTAGTTTTTCATGTTTATTACCTGATCCTGTGCCACTATTATAAACCCTTCTGTTTCTGTAAATAGATTCCACTTGACTAACCAGCTGTTTCACTTTGGTGTCTATAAAATGTTTCTGAAGGTCATGTGAGTGTCTGCCATGGAGTTCCTTTCTAGACAAAGATGTTTTCTTTTCTAGTATGTGTGCAGTGTTATCTATTAGGTTTGGAGTGTCGTTCTGCAGATTTGGAACATCAAATCTACAGAATGACACTCCAAACCCAATGAGATGTAATGTTTCTATCCATCAAGACTATAGCTTTGTGTAGTTGTGATATATGTTTCTTTTATGGAAGAACTCTCTCAAATTATAGATCTGTCTGTCGTGTAAATGTGGAATGTCAATAAGGTTACATCGTCCTTCCTTGCATGGAAGAGAAGTTCTTTCTATGGCAGATTTTAATGATGGTACTGGTATTTTGTAAATGTTGTTCTTGTTTTTCTTTGAAGTGATTCTAGTTCTATCTATGACCACTGTATCACTCCAAAGGAGTAAGTCAGTACTGGTATGGTGAATGTGTTGATGGTTTTCATTGTCTTTTTTCCATTCAGATGTGTTTTGAGATTATATTATTATTATTATTATTATTATTATTATTATTATTATTATATACTAGTTAGCATATGTAATGCTGTTTAGATAACATTTAAATACAATTAATTTATATGTTAATTTATATGAACAATAACATAACCTAAGTACACTACATTCTAAAACCTGTAAGAAAAATGTAATGAAGTCTATGTCATTTAAATTTTGATAATTTTTACATTATTGATAATAGATGATGCTAAGTGTTACCATTATACTGCTAGCACTTAGCACCATCTATTGTTAATAATATAAAATATAATTTTAATAAAAATCAAATGCTACTCTATAGGATTAACTGATTCTACATGATTAAAAGATGAAGCATCAAAGTGATCTTTAACAGTAGAATATCACTACCAAATTTCATGAAAATCTACTAATTAGTTCAAACGTTATAAATGGAGAGAACAACACAATGGTGATCTTATAAGCCTCCTTTTCCATTAAAAAGTATGCTAAAAATATTGAATAATCCAGCTACTGCTAAAATTTTATAATTTAACTCTGTTCAGCTATAAGACTTGTAATTTGATTTTTTTAAATGTCACAATGATAATCATAAATTTTTTGAAAATTTGAATATTTTTATAAATCATGTTATTTCCTTTATTTTTTAAGAAATTTAATTGAAATTTTTGGGATATTTTCCTTTTATCATGCTTTCTATGATCATTTAAAAAAATTTTAAATTTTGGAAAATTTGTTTCAGCAAAATAATTTAATTTTCTAACTTCATTTTTTATAAAATCTTTTCATTTTTATTAAAATTGAAAAATAATTTAAGTAATTTAAAGAAAACATATTTATTTTTATTAATTGATACTAATTTTTTTCATTTTATTGAAAAGAAAAAAATTAGTATCAAACATCAGAGAGAGACAGGCTTCGAAGCCGCAACCTTGAGATTACGGGATTGGCACAAACACACTATGTTATGAGCATAGCATTAAAAGTGCTCTTTTTCTCTTTCTGATTTCTTAAGCTCGCCAAGCCTAAATTTTAAATGCTAATATTTTTATTTATAAGGCACACTGGCACAAATGCTCGGACATGTATTCGATATTTTTTTTCTAGATTACATCAGTTCAATTTCATCAAAATCGGTGGGTAGTCAGCTGTGTCCTCTCCTTTTAAGTTTCAAGTGGAAAAAACAATTCAGTAACGTTTTTGGAGTACTTATGACTTAAAGAAGTCATCTTCAACACACAAAAAACAGAATACAGAATGTTTTGAAACAAAATGTAGAACAGTTTTCAAATTTAAATACTTAAATAAGGAAAGAATTAACTACAATTATTAAGTTTATGTATATATTAAATAGAAACATTAATATTAAATAAGCTATAAGATTGTCAACTGCAACAAATAAAATTGATGGTAATTGTGAGTTTGTTATGTACCAAGATTATATAAGCCTTTGAGGGAAGTATGCTATTGAGAGGACTGTCATTTATAACACAAGACTTCTTCTTATATTGTTCAATAATAATGGCCTCAGCCATTCTAATGTCCTCTGCTTTATTTACTGTTCTGACAGCTTGAACCTGACTCCAGTCTATGCTGACATCGTATTGGTAGAAATGCTTGGCAAGTGGTGTGCTGAAGGCTGCCTTTTCTATACTGTTTTTGTGCTCCCTTAGTTGGGTGTCTAGGGATCTTACTGTACTTCCAACATATATTTCTTGCTTATTTAAATCTCTGTTATAGAGAGGAATGATATATATGCTAGCTTGTCAGTGTGGTGGTATTGGGACTTAATGTTTTTTAAAATGTGGAAAGTAGTGTGCAGCCAACTATATAATAAAATTTTATTATCCCTTCTTAATGCCTGTTTAGGGATTCAATAGCTTTATGATATTCAATTGGATGTAAGTGAATTTTGAAGTCGCAGAGGTGGTAGAAATGGTTCACATATATCTGTCAATAGATCTATCAATATTTCTTAAGAGTGTTCTATCATATCCATTCATTATTGTTTTGGCATTACATTTTATGTAAGAATTTATTTAAATTATTTGTTAATAAATTTTATTTATTTAATATCCTTTTCTTTATTTTGCAAATTATTTAAATAATTATTTATTATATATTTAGAAACTAACACTATTTCATGAAAGTTCACAAATTTGTATATTGTTTATATTGTTTCATATTTTATAATTAAGAGTTATTTGTTAACCTAAAAGTTAACATTTTAATCTTTAACACAGTCTGATATTGACATCTATTAGATTAACAATTATTCTAATTGGAATTAGATAATTTTAAAATACAGTTTAAATTAGAAAGATAAAGGCTTAAATATATTTAAAATATGATATATGCATAATCTAATAATATCAAATTTATTTATTTCGCCTTCATATCTAATACATTACCACTACTTAACTTTTATTATAAGATTTACTTGTCCATAAATCCTATAATAAAATACTAATAATTAGCCATCTATGCAATATAATTCAAATATATGAATTAATATGTCATATATTTGAATTAATTGCAATGTCTGTTTATTCCATTCATAAAGTGCTATTAAGATTCACATTTTTGAACTTTTTCTTTTCAGCAGCAAATTTTTGAAAGCACAATATATTGCTTTGTTGAGTAAAATGGCACATTATAAAAATATATATAATATATTATTTTTCAAATTGGAAATATTTAATAATATAAATTTTAAAATAAATGACTAAATATTATATAAACTGTCATCCAACATGCAAAATAAATACTATAAACATAGTCTGAAATGCATTGAGAAAATTATTTAATAAACCAAATTAAAAGAAAAAAAACTGCATTGCTGCCAAAGTATATATGCTTTCTAAAAATGTCACTTTTAAAATCATATGTAAGATTACTTACCATTCGAAGTTCATCTGGAAGAAAAAAAGAAGGTGCATTAGCCTTTGGCTTTAAATGTTCAATATGAGCAGGATTTCCTGAATACATATGAAAATCAGGCATAAGAAAAGGCTGATTTTCTTCATTTGATGCACTTTCATCTGGAGTATAAAAGTATGTTGTTCCTTCAACTGATTCCTAAAAAAATTATATTTATTTAGTTTTAAGCAATAACAATGATTAGGATATCATAATGAAAAATTAATAGAGGTTAAAATACACTTAACTTTCAATTTACACAACAGAATGGTTTAGCAAAAATACTGTATGAATCACTTTTTTTCAAACTTTAGATCATAATTCTTTAGTAGGTTTCAAAATAAATAAAACTGATCACAATGAACAAAAGAAAGCACAATAATTTTTGGAAAACATTTTATAAAACTTTTTTGAAAGCAATTCATTTGTGCCAATATGGCCATCCATAACGAATGTGTAGCACTGATCAATAATAAATAAATGAATATAATAATTCATACAAAATTTATACCTTTATCACATATTACTAGATCATAATACAAAATATGGTTCATGCAATGGGTCAGTCAAAAAAAATTTGAAAAATGCTGGTATAAGTGAAAAATCATGTAAATTATGTCTAACATTTATATAGAAAATGAAGAGATGTTCTGTAATATTCAATTAAATAATTTATGTATTTTAAAAAATAAATTTAATACTTTATTTTTATATACACATATTTAAAATAGAACTTTAAGGATAATAAATGAGACACAATAGGAATTAAAGAATAAGGCATTAAACCTTCAAAATATATTTCATATCATTGTTAATATGTGATATATTGTTTATACATATACAATAATTATATATTGTGTGTGTGTGTGTGTGTGTGTGTGTGTGTACGCGCGCGTGCGTTAATTAACAATTCTGAAAATAATTGAATGTTATATAAAAATTAAAGATTATGTAAATGATTATATATATATTTGTACAATATATATAGAAATCACTTACTAATACTGACAGAGGAACAACTGAGGATTTTGTTATTTATTATTTCCATAGTCAAGAATATTGCTATGATAATCATTGTCATCAGTATTGGATTTAAATCATATTAAACTGAAATAATACCAAATAATATAAAAATTCAGTATCATTTTTTCAACCATGCAAAACTGAAATTGTGTAATTCAAATAATGTGTAAATCAAGAGTTAGATGTATTATGCTTTTTTTAAATCTTATTTTAAATGGAAGTTATAAAAAATTTAGGTAAATCTGACATTCAGGATATTAATTTATTAAATACAGAATTATTTGTTAAAAAATTTATATATGCATTTTCAATTAGTGGCCAAATGTATTTCATAAAAACTTATTCAGAACAGTTTTTATATCATTTGTGATTACTAAGGAGGTCTTTCTATAAAATACAATTCAGCCACCAATTGAAAATGTATATGTAAACTTTCTCATAAATTATTAAACTATATTTAATAAATTTAATTCATGTCCTGAATGTCAAATTCAGAAGTTTTTTAATTCTTCCATTTAAGATAAGATTTAAGAAAAGCAAAATACTTTAATCTATATTAAATTTGCTTTATACTATTTAATTTTAATTCAAATAAATATTTAAGATGATTTAAAAACATTATTTTTCTTACTTGTATCATTGTACTTGCTGGAACAAATTGATCATGAGTTGGAGTAGGTGAAGTTGTGCCATGTGCGCTTAAAAAATTTGAAGCTAGGGGAGATCTACTCCTCCTATTTAATAACGGTGACTCTTGGGGAGATAAACCTGAATTGGAAATATGACCCACACCTGAACTTACTCTATTCCCACTTGCATCTAAAAAAGTTAACAAAGGACTTTAACTATCATTAGTAATATAAAATTTCATAACTGCAATTATTTTGTAGAGAGAGATGACATTTTAAATTTATTAAGAATTCATAAAAAATATTAATTAAGAAATTAAATAAATTAACAACAGACATTAAAATCTATTTTTCAAATTCAAACAGAGATGAATAATTTCAATTAACTAGCTCTAAATGATTAAAATATTAAGTTTAAACCATATTATTATGAATGAAAAATATAAAAAATATTTATTTTTTAATTTGAAATATTAAATTATCAAATTCAAAGCCATTTAAAATTTCCAATAATGATACATATAAACTAAAAAAATAATTCAGAATTAAAAGATGGAAAATTGTTATAAATGATGAAATGAATTATACAAAAATGATTAATATGCATACAATTTTCATTTAGAAACAAGCATCATTTAACATGAAAAATGCAAATCTCATTACATATTTTTATGATTGCATGAATTAAAAGAAAATACAAATTCAACATAAATTGTTTTTTATTTATAATTTTTTTATCCTTATATTTTGAAAAGGTTAAAACTATTTAATCAGATTTTCTGTAAAATATATCAAGTTAATTTCCTGATAGACTTAGTTTTGGAAGTATCTATATAAGACTAGGTTCTTTCAATAATAAATTAGGACTGTATCAAAGCTGGAATTTTAATCTAAATTGAAATTCTTGCTTTGATTGTGTTTACAGATGAATCCCAAATGCATATATATTTGGCTGGCTATAAGAACTTTCTTTCCAAATTAGGCTAACAAAAGAAATATCCAAATAGGATATCAGAGTAGTCATCACAGTTATATTTTAACTTGTTTGATACCATAACAGATATATGCTCATCAGTGAACTGGTGTAAAGTATGGACAAATTGTTTTGATTGTATCAGATGACAATATTTATTTTTTATGATCAAAACATAAAATAAATAGATTTTAGTAAATCTATTTATTTTATGTTTATAATTAATATAATTATTCTCTAATAGTGATTCCTAAATATTTTTGTAAATATTTTTACAAAAAACATATTTTACAAAAAAATATTTTTAACAAATGTTTAATTAAATCTATTTTGTAAGAATCAAAAATTACAAAATGTTCTTATTTTTTGCTTTCTTTTTTTTATTTTTTAGATTATTTTAAATATATTGTTCTAAAAGTGTATTGAAATTAATAAATTTTCTGAAATTTTAAATCAAACTGAATTATTCACTTAATAAACAATAACTTATTTCAAATAAAAAATAGAATTTAACACTGCCAAATTAATCTCTTGATATATTTTTAATGTAAATTTAATAATTTGAAAGAATTTAAACTAATATTAGTGTCATGTCATAATTAATAAATACATTACTGATTAAATTCAAAGAATGGCACCATCTATGAATTAATGATTAAATTAGAATTTTAAATTAATTTATCTGAAGAAAAAATCTGCCTCTGCCCAGGATTGAACTGAGGATCTTTGGATTATTGTCCCAATGCTATAACTGCTAGATTACTGAGACTGCATAACAAATTGATTCTTCAGACATTAATATTAATTTAGAATTATTTTCTGATGATAAATATTGGACTCTATTGATAGATATATTCCTGAATAGGTTTTTCAGGTACAGATCCTCAATGGCAGTAGCCAGGCAATACAGACTGATACAGTTATCTTAAACTTTTTAAAGCCAACTTCAAGGAAAACTCCAAAGAGAACCTAACACTGTCAAATTAATTTCAGATAAATTAATTTAAAATTCTAGTTTAATCATTAATTCATAGATAATGCCATCTTTTATTTAATTATTAATATATTTATTAATTATGACATGATGCTAACATTAGTTTAAATTCTTTCAAATTATTAAAATTTCTGTTAAAAATATATCAAGAGATTAATTAGGCAGTATTAGGTTCTATTTGGATATTTTCCTTGTTGTTTGATTTAAAAAGTTCATGTCAAATAAAAAATGAAAAGGAAAATATTCATTAATTATATTAAAATAGTCAATATTTTTCTTAATCATTTAATTTTTATTTTATTTTCACTGTTATTTAGACAAAATTAAAAATAAACAAAAGTAACAACTGTCCAAAATTTTAAATGAACATGGCATAGTAGTTCAATCATCCCTCATTGTCATCAATGAGTCATTTTCTGGAAATTTGTTTGACTATTTTATTTCTTAATATCCTTGTACTAATACTTGGTGTAACTGTATCTTAAATAATTACTTGGTGTACCAATTAGAACATATCAGCCAAGATTATAGCTGTTTTGTATAAGAGAAGTTGTTTTTAAACTGTCAGATTTTATATTTATATAAAATTGGTCATACATACAAACACACCAGCACTTGATGCAGTTAGACAGGGACAATTTATTACCGCTAACTTTTTTGACAACTAGTCGTTGTCATCTTCAGGCTTACATACATGGAATATAAGAAAAAGTGTATGCATTGACGTTAAACGATATATTGAAGCAGTTGTTTGTAATATGGATGAAAATTGGTCATAAATAAATTTATCAAGTTTTTGAAAAATATAGCTGAAAATTTCTTAAATATAGAAAAATGATGTAATGTTACATTATTTATTGCTTAGAATCACAAAAATTTGACATTTGTGATACTTTTGAAGAAATTATACAATAATAATTCATTTCTAAAAATTTACATAATTCTTACTTTCATAAACCATTGTGGATTTAATTTCTTTATTTACAGCTTGTTTTATTCAGTACAAATATAGATTCTTATTAACAGATATATAATCAAATATTTAAAAAAACATGGTAAAATTCATGGGAAAAAAATCTTATAATTACTGCTAATCTTAGATATTCAACAAATATTTATTAAAACAATAGAATATAAAAATATCATCATCAATATAAAAAGATATAAATTTTAATAAATTTATGAATACCAATTAGAACTTAATTATACATATTTGGTGACATGTCTATACATGAAATCTTTGACTTAATACAAAAATATTATTGCTGAATTCTCTGGCTGGTCAATGCAATTGACAAAAGATTTGAGACTCTAACAAATGATCTATATATAAAAAGCATCCTTTTTGTGTCTGGTTCTCGTATTTTTGTATTCATTAAGTTTATTATAATAAAGTGGAGTGTAATAATAAATATTAATAGTAAGCAATTCATAAATTTAGGGCATTCCAACTTATGACAGCAGAGTTCAAACCAAATCCTATCATAAATTAAGAACTTTATTAGTAGATCCCATAATAATTGGCAGCAAACAATAGCAGACATAACAGAAAACGAAATCATTAAGATTTACATGTAGGATTAGAATTTTCTAGATATTTAACCTAATAATCTCAGGAGAAAACTATTAGATTAATATAAACATTAAATATAGTTAAAACTTGATATGCATGATATGAAATTATTATTATAATACAAAAAAATGATTCAAATTCTATCTAAATTTATTCTGTTCCATCATTTTGATGTAAGCTTATGATGATCTGGTCTAAGATCAAAAAAATTCCTTAATTAATAAATTATTTAAATTTTACTGCTTATAGTGCTTTATCATATTGGACAAATTGGCAGTTTTCTTAATAAAATTTAGATCCTGGAAGTCCATAAAAAGGATCTGTACAACAGTGTTTTCAAACTTTTTTTATAATAACTCTAATACAATTTTTTCCTGGTCTTATAATTCATAATAACAAATAATTTCAAACTCAAAGAAAAACAAGATCAATGCCAATTATATCATCATCAATCATCATCATCATGTATATCTTTGTGAGAGGATTAGAAATACTCAAAGAAGAAAATAAAAAGAGGAGAAAAACTCACACATCACTAATCAGATAGCATCACATATCCTTATTCTTACACTATTATAAATGGATGGTTTATAGCACAAGTGAAATAGTAGTAAATAGTAATTATTCTTACACACTATATCAGTTTCCTTCATACATTTCTCTTCAATTTTCAATTTTCTGAGGATCATTTTTTTCTTCATACAAATATGCTCTTATTCAACTATTAATATGTATATCCTCAGAAAATTGTCCATTTATTTTCTCCACTCTTTCTTTGATCTCTTTCTCTTCCATACTTATTATCTATACATTCAGCATACACTGGAAATAGAATAATAAGCACTTAATGCAGTAGGATAAAAGACACAAAGTTTATTCAACTGGAATATTTTCAGTTACATCATAATCATTTTCAGTGGTTTCCAACATTCAGAATTTACAATTCTATCTTATTATTCTAACAGTAAATTCTGAATGTTGGAAACCACTGAAAATGATTATTATGTAATCAAAAATATTTCAGTAGAATAAATTTTGTCTTTTTTTTTATCCTACTGCGTTAAGTGCTTATTATTTTATTTTTAATTAATTTAGGTTTTTAGCAGTAATTAACTTTATTAAATATTCAGCATACAACTCATCAATTACACTTCATTCACATAACCAAATTATTTCAATACTGAGGTAATACTTTATGAAACAGTTGAAAACATTTGATTCTTCACAAATAATGCTTAGATATCATATCAATCTTTCATCTGGAACTGCCTAATAAACCTAAAAATAAATTATAATTTGTATAACATAAAAATTTATAAATTGTATAATGTAAACTTTGATTTTTGTCAGTTTTGAAGTCCACTATACAACACACTCCCAATTAACTGGAAATCCACTATGCAATACACTCCGAATTAACTGGTCCCTATTGGACCTCAGGCCAAATAAAGAAATGGCCAATTAATCTGAAAACATATAAAATACCATTTATAAGTTGTAAATTAAATTAAAAAAATATATT
Organism: Androctonus mauritanicus; assembly: GCA_011317285.2. NCBI lineage: Eukaryota > Metazoa > Arthropoda > Arachnida > Scorpiones > Buthidae > Androctonus > Androctonus mauritanicus. The sequence goes on along the minus strand of WUQG02265398.1, from coordinate 9,119 downwards.
TTATGTATAAATGTTTATTAAACACTTATTTATATAAAAAAATTGGTATTCTTCATTTATCTTTTTGTTTTAATTTGTTTTTCTGAAGTAAAATCATGCCCTTTTTCCATAAGAATTATAATATCAATGGCAGATGAATTAACTTGCTGCTCAATATATCTTATTGCAGTTTCAATCAATTTACTTCCTTCTAAAGGATTTATTCTTTTTTAGTTTTTAGCTCTGTTCATAGCTTGATCAAAATATGGCCAGTTAAAGTGAGACCAGATAAAAGAGAGTCTACTATATTTAAATTTTATATTATAATAAAGTTAATACCTGAAACATTTCCAAAATGACTAAATGCTGAACTAACTGGCTGAGTAGGTCCAATGCTAAATTGAGTGAATGAAGGTGAGCTTGCACTATGTGTAAGACGATTTGGCCCAATAACTGTTGACACTGGCATAAATTGTGATCCAGCAGCATTTGATGATGGTAACTGAATAAAATTTATTAATAATATATTAAAATCAAATAATACATTAATTATAGTTTGCTATAACATCAAATCTCTAATTTAGCAACAATGTTATATAGACTATGCTAGATTAAAAATACTTCCTTATACAAGAGTTTAAAGTTATAAATATCCTAATTATACACTTTTATATATATATATACAAGCCATTTTTATTTTGAAATTTTAGAAAATTCAAAAATTTTGAAATTATGTTTAAACATTACAACAAAAAAAATGTATTATACATTTGTTGCTATTTGACAATTATATAATTATTAGGGGGCTCTGAGAATCATCCTCAATGAAAATTTTATAAAAATCAAGCAAACATTTCAAAAGTTATTACAGAAAAATCATGAAGTTTGATCATTCACTACTTTAAATAGCTGCATCTAAAGACTTAATTGATATATATAACATCAAGGTTATTTTTCAATGACATGATCATCTTGTTGAATTTCATAAAAATTAAATAAATAGTACAGAATACATGAAGAGAATATTTCAAAAGTTTGAATGTTTGCCATTTTTAAACAGTTACAGCTAAAGGGTTAAATGATGTAATATCAAGTTGATTTTTAACAGTAGATCACTCATCAAATTTCATGAAAATCTATCTATTAATTAATTCAAAAGTTACTAAAAGAGGGACACACAATATCAAATAGAATAGTGATCTTATAATCCTACTTTTCTTTTAGAAAATATGCTAAAAAAATATTTTTATTAGCATACAATAAATTTTTGGAATAAGTCGGCTTTAGGAAATAAATTTTTGAAAAAATATAATAGTTTTAGTTATTATATTTTTCCAAAAAAATTGATCTATCTATCAAATTTATTTAATTATAAACAATTTTTGGAGACAAATAAGTAAACAATTAAACTTCACTTAACAATTAATATTTCTTATTATATATGCCATTCAAACAAATCTTATAAATAAAATAAATTTTTCAATAAATTTTAAATAATTAACACTATTATAACAGTTTTAATATCTAAAATAGAAGTAAATGATTTCAATAGCAGTTAAAACAATAAAGATGATAAAACAAACAGTGCTTATCAGGAGAATAATAAAGTTATAACAACACAAAAAGAAATGTAACTATGTGATTTCAATGAAAACTTTATTCAGAACTTCATATAAATATATAAAAATATTTTATAGAGAAATATAATTCATTATCTTAAATCAGTCTTATATTTCTAGGTCAAAAAGTAATTTACCAAAAACATTTATTTGATTTTATTGCAAAATGTAACACATTTTTTCTTAATCCTATTTTCTAACCCAATAGTGCTGAAAGTAATTAATAAATCAAGAATTTTTTGACAGTTTCCTAATGGTTTTTGTAATCTTACATGAAACTTTAGATTGTAAGTTGAAGGAGACCAGTTGACAATGATTGAAAATGTTCCTTTAATTGTAATAAAGTGTTTTTCTGCTTAGAGCTAGATTGTTTTGTCTCTTATTATCACAAAATAGAAAGTCTGCAACATCAGTAATAAAATATTTTTTGGGGATTAACAAAAAATCAAATTTTTACACATTATATATTTCATCTTTTCATTTGAATTAATCTATTTTACATAAAATATCAATGAAAGGGATAATTATGTGTGAAAGATTATCAAACAAAAATAATATAAAATTTTATAACTGCAATAAATTTGTATGAGAAAAATAATGTAATATCAAAGAGAAAATATTTATATAAAAAACAGAACTAAAAATAAAATTTGTTGAAACATTTATATTTATTTAAAGACACATAGGCAGTCATTTGAAGAATGAAAAAACAATATAGGAAGCATGCAGGAAAGAAGGAAAGGATCCTGCCAGAAAAATGTTAGGCCATTATTGAAAGAGAAAAGGCAGTTTTTAATCTGCTCAGTGTCTCTGACATGTGAACACAGCAAAATGGTGGGAAAAAACACAAAAAACAACATAAATAAAATTTCATCCTGAGTTATACAGTGCAGCTATCACGGAGCAGTGTATTTGTGTTTATTGGATGAAAATACATGCCTCCAATAATGGGTCCTAAATTGTCCAATTGCTGAAATTTCTTTTTAAATTCTATTCTAAAAGATACAGTAGAAAATGTGAATGGATTGTATTTGTAGAATTTGGATTATTTTTCATTGAATGTTATCAATTCTGCTTTCTAATCTGTTATATTTTAGTAATCTTATTTTGATTTTAGGTGAGATAAATTTATTTTTGGAATTTTAACTAAAACAGGAATTATTACTATGATGAACTATAAGATTCATAAAACTGAAAAAAATGTTGCCCATAATACAAAAATTTTGGTTATTTCTGCTAAAATATAAAATACTTTTACTTATTTGATCATTTATTGATTTACTTTTACTGATGATTTAGTAAAATATGAGAAAATTCCTAATGTAAACAACTCTAGACTATAAAAAGGGGATGGAACTTTTATTGTTTTATGGCAGCTAGTGGTTTCATGGGAAATTGCAGCCAAGCCTATTTTACTGCATTATATGATTTTTTATTAATAATTTTTTTAAATATCATCCAATTTTCTTGATTCATACCTTATTTTATTCCCAAGACTTGCCACTATCAGAAAATATCAAACATTTCATTGGATGGCTAAGATTTCATTAAAAAAAATCATTTTCTTTTCCAATCTCATATAATGAACTAAAAACTGTGAAAGAATTTGAAGGAATTTGTTACATTCTTAGCATCACAATAAAAAACATAATAATTTGTGAAAATTTCAATGAAAATTAAGTGAGATTTTGCAATTTACATTTTTATTTTTTTTGCATATTAATGAGGCTTAATTACAAAAAAAGCATTGGCATCAAAAGGATTAAGAAAAAAGAAGAATTAGCACTTTTAACAGTAACATGAATATACTTTAATCAAAAAGTAATACCATATCTTCAGCTAATACATAATCATTTTCAGTAATAGATGAAATAAAGTTAAAATATAAAAATGGAACAAGACAGCACATCATTCAAAATTCAAGCATTTATAAATAATATATTTAGAATAAATCTTCATATGTGTGACACAAACAAAAGATTGAGAGTACATAAAATATATTTTATATAAAAAATAATAAAAATTAAAAGAAGAAATAAATACATAAATAAGCATAGATCTACTAACATAAATTATAAATAATGAAATAAAAACTAACTAACTATAGATCTCCTTCAGCAGTTTTGACAGTACAGTAATATAAAACATAAATTGAACTCTCAAGATAATTTTAAATAACTGCACTTTCAAAACTGTTGAAAAGGATCACGTCTGCATATGAAAGCACTTCAGTTAATAAAAACTTACCATCATCAACACTTGTAGGTTTTTTTGCCTATATAGTGCTGTCTTTTTTGTGACTTACTTTGATAATTTTTGATTAACGTATATTCATATTACTGCTAAAAGTGCTAATTCTTCTTTTCTTACTATTTTGAAGCTATAGATATCTGATTATTATTCTTTAGAGAGCTTTTAGTGTTTTCATGATAGGGGTGATATGGTTGATGAATTTGCTCCTATCTACAGAGAAAATTTAATTGAAGCAAGCATCAATCATATTAAAAATAGACCAAGACTAGAAAAATAATCTTTTTTCTAGTCTTCATAATTTAAATACAGGCACAACCAATCATGGTCTATGCAAGCTAGATAACTGAAATTCAATTCTTAGTGTGCTTTTTAATATCTTTTTTAAAATTTTTTTATTAATATTAGTGAATTAAAAATAAATCAACTACAGATTATTCAAATTATACAAGACAGGTCACCATTAACTTGCAGATCCTAATTGCAGCTTATTCTTTAAGTTCTACTTTAGCAATAAATAGTACTAAATAATTAAATACTACTCATTACTTAATTAGTATTGATCAAAGTTCCATATAAGTTTGTGTGTTTTAGCATATCTGAATACTTTTGTGGAACAGTACTGTTACGTGCATTCTTGATTAAATGTGGTGCAGTGTTTCCCAATGTGAGGCCCACGCCCCACAGGGGCAATTCGAAAATGGACTCGTCCAGAGTTTAATGCTGGGAATTAATTGGTTAACCATATGGCAACTCTTAGTGGACAAACGGGTGCTGCTGTGTAGTGAAAATATGCTAAATTGATCACAACATAATAAGTTTGTATTCAGTGCATGGTATGAGAGCAGTCAGGCTTTATTCATTTTATGATACAGTATTGTGTTAGTAAATTTTCTGTTCATGAAATAAGCATTAGAGAGTGCATACTGAAACTTTTCATTTTCTTTTAATACTTATAAGGTGAGTTGCTATTTTCAAATATTTCTCTTTGGTTATTTGGTAATTGGTTATAGGCACTTTTTTTTATAATTTAGCTCTTTTAATAATGCCTCCTACATGTGTCATATACATTTAAACATGCATTTTTTAGTCTCCATTTACTCCACACTGAATTAATTTTAACCCATACTTTATTTTTAGTTTTTAATTGATCTCACATTTAATTCTTTCAGCCCATAGTAAAATGAGTTGTGCAAGCAAGAAAAAAATTTGTCAGTAATCAGAGAAATATTTAAAATTTGATTTTGTACCCACTGTCCACAATGAAAGGTCACATTTTTATCTTTTATGCCAACAATGCTTGACCAACAAATCAATGAAACAAGATCATCTTGAGGTGCATTTGAAGGCAAAACATAGTGCTCATATTAATTCAGATTTGAATTATTTTAAAACTTTAAAGAAAAATTTTGAAAAAAGAGCAACATTAAATTCTCTATTTACTATTCATACTGCAACTATCAATTGTACTCTTGAGGCTAGTTATCAAATTTCCCTACTCATCACTAAATCTGGGAAAAATCATACTATAGGAGAGAATTTAATCAAACCATCAATATCAGCATTTCTTAAAATGGTTTTCAGAAAAGATGACAAAGACATAGAAGCTATGCCACTCAGTAACATTACTGTTAGCAGAAGAATAGACGAAATGAGTGAAGATATTGAAATACAACTTGTTGAAAAGTTGAAAACAAGGAATTTCTCAGTGCAAATGGATGAATTAACTTTGAGACACAATGAGGACATATTGATAACTTATGTAAGATATATTGATAAAGGGGATTTTACTGAAGAAATATTGTTCTGTAAATCATTAGAAAGCACCACTACCTCCAAAGATATATATAAGCTAAAAAATTACTTAGATGTCAATAATATACCAATGAAAAATATAACATTTTGTGCTGCAGATGGTGCTCCTAATATAATGGGCAAGAAAAATGGCTGCTTAAAACTGATGAAAGATGAGAATCCAGAAATGCTTCTTGTGCCTTATGTTATTAATAGAGAAAATTTTGTAGCTAAAAATATTTTACCTGTTCTAGATGAAGTACTAAATTCAGTTATAAAGTGTATCATTGCTATTAAAGCTGATGCCAAATGTGAGCATCTCTTCAAGCTATTTTGTGAAGAACAAAATGCAGACAATGTGAGATTTTAACTTCACACTGAAATAAGATGGCTCTTGAAAGGAAACTGCTTGAAAAGATTTATGCAACTATTTGATACTCTTAGTGATATTTTAAGTGACAAACCTGAAATGAAGTATCTGTTAATGATCGATGGTAAAGCATTTGTGAGTTATTTAGCTGATATCTTTGAAAAACTAAATATACTAAATAACAACTTCAAGGAACAAATAAAACTCTTGTCGATGCAAAAGCAAAGATATTTGGTTTCATTACCTTTATTGAATTATATCAGAAATATATTAACAACAAAAATTTTGAAAAGTTTCATTGGCTTCAAAAATTTGAAGTGATTGATACTGCTTTAGTTATTATTGTCAATCATTTGAAAATTCTATCGGCTGATTTAAAAGGAAGATTTTCTGATTTAAGACAAATTGATTTTTCAACTTGGGTAATACAGCCAATGTTAGTGGATTTGTCTGATATTTCAAATATTCAGTATCAAGAAGAACTCGTAGAAATGCAAAATGAGCAGTCAGTTAAAACTTTATTTAATATAAAAGGAGCAATGGCTTGGTTTTTTGAGGAAACAGAAATCAAATATCCAAATTCAACCAAATGTGCAAGAAAAATATTATTACTGTTTCCATCTTCATATTTAGCTGAATATGGATTTACTACCATAAATGATTTGCTGCTAAAAAAGAAATCGCCTGGATATAACACAACAGGAAGACTAGAGATTGAAATTAACTAAATTGGATCCTAACATAAAATCTCTTTGCAGCAAGCATCAAGCATAAGGATTTCACTTAATTTAAATAATAAATGATTACTAATAATTAAAATAATATAGAAAAATCTTTCTTTAAAATTATTTTGTACTTGAATTTCAGTTCTCTATTATATGTTTTGAAAATTTACTCACTGTGTTTCCTCAACAATTTCCTAGTGATTTCTTCTTAAAACCTATCACTTGAGTTTCTTCAGTGAACAATTCAATTTTTGAATATTAAAATGTATGTATATGTTATATAGGGGGCATAAGAATTTTAGAAAGGTTTAGGTGGGGCATGGCACAAAAAACATTGGGAAACACTGGGCTACAGTAAATTTTATTATTTGTTTCCATGCCATTGTTTTTAAATTATGATGGAGACTAATTTGAATGGATAATCAATTCATCATCCAGGAAGAGAAATTGTTTACCATGTATGTCAATATTTTAAAAACAAGAAATCAAATAAAGGGCTTTCAATATTATTAATTAAAAAAGATCAGTGATGCACTATTGAAGCAATAGGTACAATACTGAAAATTATGCATATTGTATTATGAAGGAAAGTTAACCATTTGTTACAACTGGTAACAAGAAATCAAGAAGTTCAAATAATATTAGTTAATTGGTATCATAATTCATTATCATTCAATAATGAAAACTTTGTTAAGTTAAAATAAAAGAGCCCTTTATAGAATTATCAAATTTCTTTAAGATTTACTGTATCCACTTCATGTAAAAAAATTTGAAAATATTTTTATCTATAATATAATACATTGTATAAAATAAAATAAATGAAAATTATTCAATAAAAATAAATTATTATTATAATATTAAATGAAATAAATATTTGAGTAAAAATTAGTTAGTTAGTAGATTTTAATATATTTATTATAAAAAATTTTTAGATTATTATAAACATTTAAAGTATCTGACTTTTATTAACTATTATTAAATAGCATTGATCAATAGTAAGAATTAAGTGATATTTCCAACTTTGTTGTGATTGGTTTAAATGCTATGACATCATATGTGATGATTTTTTCTAGAAAAAAACTCTTAGAATACAGACTATAATTCTTACCATTTTGTGTCATTAAATTATTTGTCAAAAATCAACCTTTCTTCTTTACTAAAATAACTCAACAATGTGACTTTTAATTTAAAAATTCAAAATTTATTTCATTTTTTCATTTTGTTTAAACTTGAATCTTTAAAATAAAATAGTTTATTGCCTTAAAGTTGGTTCCCACTATCTGTTGCAAAAAATAGAAAAGTTAAAACCACTGCAGATAAACGCAATGGCAATTCCACTGGTCAGTTCCCACTGTCACAGTAAGCTATGCTTTCCCCAAAATTCTTAGCACCATTCCCATGATTCATTTCATGTAAAACAAAATGGATGCTAAACAATGAAATTCACTCATCATTTACCAATTGTTAAATCTGTAGGCCACAGCCAGACAAAGGAACACTCGGTAACGGTTAACAACAGTTTATTTGTCTAATGCAGTACAGCTGCGAGCATCCGCATCTCCGGATCGTCCGAGCAGGAATGCCGGGGACGGGACCACCCGCGCTCACCCCAGTCGCTGACCGCTCACCCCAGTCGCTGACCACTCCCCCCCAGCGACCACATACACAACATTTAGATGATATGATTTTAATAAATTTTTCATGAATCATCATCAAGCTTCCTGATTTAAAATTAATGATAATCAACTGCAATAATCACATAGATTTACAAAAAAACTCTTCCTTCACGTAACTTGTCAAAATGGAGATCGTATACAATACAGTAAAATAAGTCGACCGCTGTCATTGGTTAATCAGTACGCATACCGTTTATGATTGGCTTCCTCCAAATACGAACGCGATCAGTCGCGTGTGTGCGTTTTTCGCGGGGAATCGTAGAGGCACGCGTCTCGCGCACTCGCTGTAGTGTGAACCGGTCTTTATGCTAATAGTTCGCATCCACGCATATCACTGTGACGTATATATACTTGCCCGAGTAATAATATGGCGTTTTTTCTGAAGTCTAAAACTTACTCACCACAGAAAAACTTTCCGTAGCACCAGCATAACACAAATCTAATTATTTTATTAATATTCCTGAATGGCATATTGTTCATATCAAAGTAATTAAATATTTCTATCCACCTTGAATCGGTTGCATTTTTTTGTTCATTCCAAACATTTTTGTATCATCATATTTTTTTGCATATCGCGTCAAAAAGTTCTTTTTTTTGCTAACAGATGACGCCACTTTCCACTCAGTGAGAAGTGGCGGGGCGAAACAAGCCCTTCCACAGGCTGCCCACCCCTGCGGAGGGGTCAGCCGGATTGTGGAGGACGGGG
>WUQG02265397.1:37058-49632 GCA_011317285.2 Androctonus mauritanicus | reverse complement strand
TCATCTTTTATCACTAGACATACTTTAAAGACATACCAAAGATATCTTTAGCTTAAGGGATTAGGGAATGATCACGGTATCGATCTAAGCTTTTCAATCCCTCAACGTTATTAATAACATAGAAAAACATTAACCTTTATCCACTGGAGATTTTCTTAAACTAGATAACTTTACAGATAAAGCTTCTTGAATTTTTAAAATTATTTTTATTTTTAATCTGTTATTTTTATTCAATTAATGACTTTAAATTTAAGATGGAGTTATAAAAATATCTAAGTGAAAGAGAAAGAGAAATATTTTAAATTTAAATTGGTGAAGAATATCCTTTAAATAAATATTATTCGAGAATATTTAACTGCAAAAAAAAAATTATCATCTCAAAAATCGATACTTTATTTATGATTTTTGCGTGATAATAACCTAGAAAAATATATTTTTTTCTCTAGATATAAAATTTTATTAGGGAAAATATATAATTCTGAGAAGGACCGAGAAGGAAAAAAATTAAATTCAATAAAACAAAAAAATAAAAATAGTGGCGACAATAAACGTTGACTTCTGATTAATTTAACACTCGAGAGAGAAAATATTGTTGCACATCGTTTTTAAAAGGATCTTCAACTTTTTTTTTATCAACAAAAGAAACTAAGCCATGTTGAAGGGAAGTAACCCAACAATAGAAGTGTCGACCATCTTGCTCTCTTTATACTTGTGCATTGAGCCATTAAATATTCCCAGGGTGTGTAGAAATCACAAAATTGACAGGTTACTGTCTGACCTTTCACCTCTCTTATGACGTCATGTAGAGAGTTAAGAAAAACATTCGTTGTTGTTATATAGCCTGCTTATCAGAAAGATAAAGCTATTAATCACGTATAGAACCAGTTGACAAATAATTATTTAGAAAATATAACAATAAATAACTCTTAAAAATATTTTTATCTTCGTAGAAGTTAGAAAAGAAACCATTAGAAAATAAAAATAAAAAAATATTTTTCCCTGATAATTTCTGCCTAATTATCGCTTAATTATTGCATTGAATATTCATTAATAATAATTTATTTATGAATATTTATGAGATGAAATTATAACAAACAACAAAAATTATCTTCGAATTATTTAAAAATTTTTATTTAATATATTTTTTTTATATTATTATTATTCACAGAAAAGATATGAAGAAAAATGAATAAAGAAAACATTTTTTTCAGTGGGAAAATATGAGCATTTACGGATAATTACGAGATTTTAATTCATAACGTTTTATTTTATTTATTTATTTATTTCCACCAACATGAATGGAACGTTGTTAAGCTTGATTCGATTTTTTTTAACAACAATTTCTCCGCACAATAAAAAAAAAAGTCTTTACAAGGCACTCTCGCTATTTTTGACAGGTGGAGTTCCTTCTATACCCGTTCCATCGATAAAAAAAAAAAAAAATATTTGAAATCAATCAATCATAATCTGATCGATGCTAACGTGATCGACACTATATCGCATCCGGCAATTAATGTTTTAGTTACCATTCCGAAACCGAACTTTTTTTTTTTTTTAAAAAAAAAGTTTAATAATTTATGTAAATTAAAGTAAAGAAAAAAAATTTTTTTTTTTTTCGTTTGTAAACGTGACGGATAAGAGTTAAAGTTAATTATGAATAAGTAGTTTAAGGAATATTTATATTACTGTAGCAGTTGTTCGGTGCGACAACACGTCAGTCTGCACATCACGGGTCTGGAGTCAACTGCACATCACCTCAGTCCCACACAACGGACAATCAATGGATGCCTGATCTACGCAGTCCAGTGAAGGACATCGGACGGCGATGGTCGACCACATCCGTTCTGTTAAGGTTTTTGGAGTAAAGTGTCCGTAATGTGGAAGAATCGCATGTGGACATGGATCAAAAATCGCTCGCAATCACCTATCTTCTCTTCGTTTGGATCATATGCGAAGTTTCCTGTAAAGGTAAATTTCTTTTTTTTAATATATAATATTTTCTTCTTTCAAAGTTTCTCTTCTAAAATAAAAAATTTTTTTTTCTTTTATTTCTTGGAGTTGTTTCGATTAAAAATTATTAATTTTTTTTTTTCTGGTAAATTTTTCGCTAAATTTTTGTTACTTTTATCGCATTTTTTTCTATTAATCCTTCACATTTTTCTTTTCTTCTTCTTATTATTATATCAACAACTGATTTATAGCAATAAAAAAAGCAAATTTTCTTAAAAATATTTTTAGAATAAATTATAATGACGTTTAAATATAAAATTAATAAAATTATTCGGACTGAAAGATGAAGCTGGAATTAATTATTCTCCAAAACGTGATTTTTGTATATAAAGTAAATAACTACTTAAGAAAATTCGTTCTTCACGTCTTTTGTTGCTATAAATCAGCATTTTGTATGTGTGATGCGAGAATGAATTATTTAAATTAGCGCTCTTAGATAGTAAATGCTCTTTTATGTTCTCCACAAAATATATATGGATCTGTGTGTCCTGCACTCTTAGATAATATACACAGTCATTATACAAGTGCCTCTTGGCTTCTCTTTGGGAGCATTCCGAAATTACAAAATTGCGAAAAACCAAGTTTTTGTGAAAAAAAAGAACAGCGATCAAACTCTAAGATAACTATCACAATACCTAGCTAATGACGTAACTGTCGTACGTCGGACTCACAACGTTCGCATTACGTAACCTGTGACATTTATGTTCCCCTAAATCAGGGGGACCGTACCCAAGGGGACGTCCTTATCGTTTTTAACGTCGCATGGTGTCAAATGTGCAATGATATAAGCGGATTTAAAACAATGATTCTTTTTTTTTGCCAGATTTAAAAAAAAAACACGTGGTTTGTGTGCGTTGTTCCAAAACTCTGATTTTGGAGTTAATAAAAAAAGGAAAAAAAAATATAGCTTTATAAAAATTATTCGAGCGCGTAATAAACCAAAAAATGTATAATAAAAGAGATCAAGAGGTTTAATAAATGTTAAACTTTTGTAGAGTTTGATCGCGGCGGGAGATTTTCGGAACATTAATCTCATCTTGTAACAAGCACAGCATTGCATATACACTACCAACATCTGGTCTGCTTTTCTGCTAATGGACTGGAAGTCTTCCAAAAATTTGCCCTCCCGTTCTATTGTGCGTACAAGTCTTTCACTAACTCCTCCAGGGGGGAGACATCGCTCTTTTCCCACGCCAACCAATGCACCAACTTCACTGCCATCTATCATCAACAGGCATCAACCTTAGGGACCTGGGGGTGCCAAATTTGCTGCACTGTCACGTGATAAGCTCCGTCAGCAAGTTTCGATAGACAGAAGAATACAATTAAGGAATTGCCCATAAGCATGATGCGTGAAGATTTGTTTATCAATCCTTTTGATGACTAAGCAAAATTTTAAATGATAAATTCGATACTTTTAACGTCATAAATCGTGATTGGGACATATATGCATTTGTTTTACTCAAAACGGTTTAAAACTTAACCCTATTTTGCATACCACGTCCGAACAGATCGCCATGTTAAAAAGTAACAGCTGTTATTCCCAAAGGAAAAATATTCTTGGGTGAATATAAATTGGTTCCTGCTTAAATCTGTCGAACTTTTAGATAAGGAACAACAGAAAAATTAAAATTTAGAATGGCAACTAATTAAAAGCTAAATTAAAGATTTTTGAGATCTGATTAAGGACGATTCATACTCATCCCAAATGACCACGGTTAAGGGAGTGTAATGCAAGAAGTAATCACCATACAACTACGACATTGATGCAATGACTTGGATTAGGGATGTTTGACCCCCTGCTGTAATTCTATTGATTGAGGATGTTTGCTAGATACTATGCTTCTCCAACTCTCCAAGTCTCTAATCTTCTACTGTGATTTACGATAGTAAGCTTTTATGCAAAAATTAATCGAAGTCATACCAAACAATAACCATTTAGAAAAATTACTTTTAACCATAAATTTATACATATACACGAATTTTAAAAAATACAATTTGCAGTTTTGTGCGAAAGTACTAAAATTTCTTAAAGCGTAAAAATTAATACGTCAAAATACATTTTTCTCAGTAAAACTCTGTTTTATAGTTGCTTAATCCAGTTTTTATTATTATTAATGATTTATTTTGTTCTAAATCTGTGTTAATCGTCAATTTATTCCGTTATTAAATTTGTTTCGCATCTGTTAATTGCTAATCAGTATCGAGATAAGTTCGTTATTAATCACTTTATCATTAATCTGTTCCACATTAATCATTATTAATCCGCTTCATATTTTATAAACTGTTGTTATCTAAATTATCGACTAATAAATTTGATATCCAAGTTAACAATTTTGGATATTTTTTAGAATTTTTTAAAAAATTATCTAAGTGGCTTTAACGCGTAACATCTTGCTACAGGAACTTAATCTTTAATTTTTAAAAATTAATAATTATTTAAAAAAAATATATATTTTTCATTGATAAGAGCGAATAAAAAGCGAAAATATAAAACAATATCAGAAAAAATATAAATTTTTCTTCAATTTTTCCCGGAAAAAATAACTCTATTTTTTCGTTCGGAAAAAGGAAAACTTGTTATCGAGCATAGAGAAAAAAAAAGAAAGAGAGAAAAAAAGGACTAAACGACTTTTTGGCGATTTTGTTCCTTGTGTGATTGCATTTCCGTCAATAGTGTGACAAAACACGATCTGCTGTGATTGATATTACTTTAGCAATCGAACAAGCAGAGAATCGATCCACTCACAACTATACAATTGTCTTTGCAGGTTGCAACAAAACAATTCGAACAACCAGAGCCGTGAGAAGTCCTAAGCTAACTCGAGCCAATAAGAACAAACCAATTACATGTGTCTACCACTTCTTAGGCTATGGGGATAAACGATCTCTTAACCTATTCGAACTCAATATCCGCTCCTTTCAAGTCGGCAAATTAGTTAATGGAACGACTTGTACTAATGGCTACCTAAAGATCGTGGATCATCGTTTGAGAACCGAAAACGCAGGATTTATCTGTGGTAAAATTCGACGCAGCAGGACATTATTAGTGGAGAGTGAATCGGTTACTTTAATCTTCCACACGGATTACTTTACCAGAAGAACGTTTTTTAAAGCACAAAGTTCAGTTCTTCCTCAACCACTTGCTAGAGAACGTCACAAAGAACTGGCTGCCAAGAATCCTGGTAATCTGATTCAGGGTACTTATTGCGACAGGACTTACGTCAACTGTATCGGTTTTTGTGATGTCATGAGCCCCGGTTATCCCGGTGTTTATCCCCGTAATCTTACCTGCCGTTACAAAGTTATATTTAACTCGACTGATGCCAAAGTGACGATAGGAGGACAATATTTCGATAAGTTTGACGTATGGGGAGCACCTGGATTTGCTGGCCATCGGATAGTGACGTATTGTCCTTACGATTATATCAGGATACAGGATGGTCTTGCTTCTAATAGTCCAACTGTAGGAAGGTTCTGCGGCCACGGAACTCTTCCTAGAATCGTATTGAAGAATTCAGCTATGTTGCTCGATTTTGTGGCATCTCCTGCTGGTAGTCTCCTAAATGACGGTTTTTATCTTTCTGTAGGATTTGAGAGACGTTTACAGGAAAATTCTGGTGAACAAATCAGTGAAAACGATTTCCAATGGATTTTCGAAAGTATAGAAAAACCCCACGGTTATTTTTACAGCTTGAGACATTGGTATCCTGCGAGAACTAAATGCGTATATAGGTTTTTGGGAAGACAAGGAGAGAGGGTTTGGATTAACTTTCAAGGATTTAACATCAAAAGAGGCTACAGATGCCGAGATAAGTTATTGATTTTCGATGCCTCCTGGCCAGATACTTCGAGGTTAATAGGTGGCTTTTGTGGTCACACTCGTCCTAACGAAACTATGATGTCTACTGGAGAGAATCTCTACATCCAGTTTGAAAGTATTGATGGATCCTATGATGGATCCCAATTCGAATATTCTGCTTATTATATGTTTGTCAACAGCACTCCTTCTAGAAGTGTTGTTCCTGATACTGAATGTGATCAAGTGTTTTCGAGTTCGTCTTCGACTTCGGGGATGTTCGATATATTACCAAACCGCCTACAACTCCGAAGACGTCAACTGAACTGTCAACTGGTATTTATAGGAAGACCTACAGAACAAGTGAGGATAATTTTCGAAGAAATACACTTTGATCCCATAAAACAATGTGTGAGAGTGGAGAAGATTCGATGCGCCGAGAGCGAAGTCGATCCTCTTGATCATCTTGTCATCCGTGAAGACGACAGAATATTAGATTGCCTATGCAGTGATCCACCTAAGAAAGTCGAGGTGGTTAGCAGCGGTTCCATATTAACTACGGTTTTACAACTCTACAACATTCACTATTTGGCCCACAGAGAAACTTCCAGTTTTATATTCAGGGGAAAGTACGAATTTCTACAAGTGGGATGCGGTCAGAGCATCTTGTGGGGAAGACAAGGAAGAATAGATTTTCCTGTTTATCCCGACAGACTTCAAGAAATCATCCAGTGCAAGTGGACCATCGAAACGTCACGCGATACACACATTCTCATAAAATTCCCACGTTTAAAATTGCAAAATAACTGCAACGAAACTATTTTAAAGATATATGCAATAGGACAAAAATCACCTTACGAGGAAATATGCGATAGTTCCGAAACTCAGGAAGTTCTACCTCCAGGTTGGGATTCATCCTTTACTTCTTCTTCAGGGCATAAGATTATCATCGAACTGACATCGTTGATAAAAAATATAAGTTTTAGCCTTCGATGGACCGAAATTAGTAGATTTGAAGGTAATAATCAATGCGATTACGTGTGTAGAGATAACCTAACGTGTTTATCCAGTAGCCTGTTGTGCAATGGCATCATCAATTGCCCAGAAAAAGGTTACATAGCTAATCCATTGGATGAAAGTCCTTCAAACTGCAAACCATTGGATTTATTTGTTTACTATCTTCCTGCTTCTATAGCATTAATACTTTCACTTTTTACTACCAGTTTCATCTTCTTTTATTTGTGGAAAAAGAAGGAAACATCCACACCGAGACCAAAATAAATTAAAGTGATAATGATGCCACATTTTATATATATCTTTGCCTGAGCTTACTATATTTTTTACTCGAAACAGTGACCATGCTAAGAATTTTAATGATTTTTTTTTTATTATTAATTTGGATCGAAGAAAAATATTTGTATAACAGAAGAAAAAAAAAAGAATTTTTAAACTGTAACCATTTATTTTCTACAGTTTTCAGTTTGGAAGAAAAATATTCGACAATAAAAATAATCAGATTTTCTTAAATGTTTAACTGTGTCTGTGGCATTTTAAACTTAATTCGCTGCAGTTACTCGTCTAGAGAGAGAGAATGACAGAAATTCCATAAATTTTAAACAAATTTTTTGTTTTATTTTTACTTAATTTTTAATGTAGTTCGATTTACAGAAAATTGTTAAGAGCGGAATCGAAATAAGATTTATTAAATTTGAGAATAATGAAACGTGACATTAATCTCGTAAAATTTTAAAGAGAGATTTCAGTAACCATCTGCTATGTTTTTAATAATTTAAAACTATGTAAACAAGTAGAGAAAGTCAACAAAACATAATAAGAGTCAACGTCACCGTTTTATCAATTTAAGGTTCTCCATCATAAATCATTGTCAAAACAAATCTTTTCATTCAAAATAACTCGCAATTTTGACGTAAAAAAATCAATTGTTTGGTAGAAATTTATATTAAAAAGATAAACGACACACACAGAGAAAACCACTAATAATTTTAACTCCGATTTTCTTTTTAAAACGGGATAAAAAAAAAGAATTAATTATACTTTTCTTAGAAGGAAAAATAATAATAATAAAAAAAAAAAGAAGAGGAAGAAGAAGGGGGATTACTTAAAGTATTCTAAAGTAGAATTCCCATTTCTGAACATAAAGGAAATCGAAAGTGTCTGATACTTTCTCTTAGGCGTTAGAACATTTGTCTCAATCTTTCTAGAATGCCAAGATAATGAAATTTCGATCCGTTTTTAAGTGCTTCTTGTCTTCGAGCATTCATTCTACTAAAACAATAGAAAACGTAACTATATGCTCCCTTCTTTAAATAAATTGTCTTAAATCGAAAACTTATCTTTAAACTTTAAGAAAATTCGGCTTTATTGGCGCCATTCTTTAAATTCCCGGTAATGTTTTTAACTGTGTAAGTGGTTCGAACGAATTTCTAACCGGATAAAAACAAAAAAGAAAAAGATTTTTAGGATGTAGCCATTAAGCCATACTACAACTTGCAACTCTTTAGAAAATTTGTCAGTTTCAACTTTATAAAGAGGGGAGAAAAAGTACTCGGAGTATAATTCATACACGCGCGCATTTCTTGGTAATATCAACCACGAACAAACTTCATTTGTTATCCTCTTTTCCCCCTTGGTCAAGGGGCGTCACGTGATTGATCTCAACAGCACGTGACCGTGTAGGAGAAAGGACAGATCGTCCTATTTTGTGTTTGACAGCTGGTCAATGACGTCATGAGAGCCAGTGTTACCCCATACAGGGTAGTTTGTGTCAAACTGTAGCCAAAGCTACACACACACACACTTTCACTATAACAGATGTCGCGTAGCAAATATGAATGGAAGAGCTACACGTGCGCTATGCGTAATGGCGCCATAAATGACACCAACTTTCAATGGAACATTTATAAATTTATGACGTTAATTTCGAACAAGTAGCGTTGAAAAGGAGTAAAAATTTAAGATTTCCGATACGAACTTTAAATATTTGTATAAAGTTCGGTTTTGATAAAGAAAAATTTTTGGATTCATTGCATTTTTTACAAAAAAAAAAACTTCTAGGATTTACTCTGACGTTTGAGTCTGATCAAAAGAGGAGTTAATTTTTCTACGAAAAATTTTCTTAAAGCTCTATTGATAGTAATGTTCTTGAAAGTACTTTTAATTCAGCTTTTAGGACAAGTTTTTGCTTTCTATATTAAAAATAACTTTTCACCGATAGATGAAACGTTGTATTTGAGATATACTGTAACTGAACGAAAAATTTCAGCGTGCTGCCATCTGTATTCGATAAGAGACATTAAATTTCCAGTAAAAAATTTCGTTAAACATTTTAATTTTTTTTTTGTTAGAAAAGAAAGCATACATTAGTTAAAAACAAGAAAAAAAATATTGCATCGATTTTCAAACTGGTTTCAGAAAGTCGGAAAAGCATAAACAAGATCTCCTACAGAAATAGTTTCGGGATCCTTATGAACATTTTTTTCCTTTAAAATAAGATTTATTCCAAATAACGGCGCGCCACCGAATTTCCTCTTCATCTCGGGTGTTTTTGAAAGTCTATACCTGTCAAAAGAAGGAGATTCATAAGTGCAATTAAAAAGAAAAAAAAATTCTTAATAAAAAACTAACTTTCTTAATTCATGAAGGACTTCATCTCCTCTATCTTCTCCAGTGTCAGGATTAATATTGACTCTCGACGATCTGTAAAGCAAGAAGCAGTTTTCTAAACATTTTCTAGTTTAAAAAAAGTGAGAACGATTATATAAATGAACATACCTATCAAATGGGCTCACCGCAATAAATTCCACATTTCCAATCTTTATTTGTCTCCAGTTATCCTAAAAATGAGAGGTGGGGAAAAGAGCTTTTTTTCTAACATTGCATTTAAAAGATTAAAAAAATTTCTATTTACCTCTATATACGGAGTCAAAGTTTTGTTTGGAAGTGGCTCTATCACGATATTCGCTCTAAAGGTCTTGTAAGAAACTGGCTCATTTAGCCTCTCATTTAAATCTTTCACAGATTCCGTAGATATCAAATGATAAGGCTCAAAGAAGTGATAAGTTTCCTGCAAAATGATTTTATGTATAAAATATAGAGAATAGTAAAAATAGAATAATTTTGAAAAAAAAAAATATTTCACTGGATAGTATTCTGGTATATCTTTCAACTGATCTGCAGCTTGTAACAGACGTAGATCTAAATCGCTATCTTTTACAAATTCTTTAATCCATCGTGCTGCATCATCTCCTACGTCTACACCATCTACCATTTTTGAATATATTCTAAAAAGAAAATCAAAAAAGGGGAGAAAAAAGTTTCCACAAGCAGACACTTCAACCGCATTTATATCATATAATTACCTGCATTTAATAATTTCCGGTTTGTAGTTTGTTTTCTTCTTAATAATATCAATTTCCAGTGGTTTCATGTTATTATCATGAAAGTTTTTCACGTGCAATTTATTGCCATTTACTATTGTAGGACGCAATAACACGAGTCTGGGTACTCGTGCTAAATCGCAAAAGGTCTCTCTCTTTTGGTTGAAAAGAAACCACATCCTGCAATATATTTAAGTATATAGATCCTTACATCTACAAATCTTAGAAAGGAGCGAGAGAGAGAGACATACCTATCTCTGATTTCGTCTATTTTGAGACCAAGATGAGTGCATTTCGCTTGTTTAGTTTCAAAACCACCTGCGCCTTTTATGGGATACAATACGATTTTCAAAACCCTGCCCACGACAAAGTACCTCCTTTTCATTAATCTATAAACCACAAATCCTATGAAGGAACCGGTGAATATAACCGCCGTAGTAGCTAATGCTGCATTTCCACTCACACGACTATAGAAAAAAAAACATTTAACGAAAATATACTCAAATTTATTAATAATTGCAAGAATTCGTACTCACGACAGAAACATTCTACTGTTCATCGTGTGGAGAGAAACTAATCTATAGTAACAAGGAACAGTTCAACATCAACAAAGAGGCCCTTCGAGGTTAAATGACGTTGCGTTTTAAACAATTTCTGCAGTTTAAGGTTTCTGTTAATTGTTTATGATTTTAATAAATTTTTAAAAATTAATAACATATATTTTTATAATTATTAATCTTTATAATTTTTTCGATAATTTCTATTATTTTTTAATATAAAGGGAATTTTCTTTTTTATATTAAAATTATTAAATATTTTAAATAATTTTTTATATGAATTAATAAAAATTTGATTATTTTTATAAAAGTAATATTTTTTTTTTTGCTATGTAATAATTTTTATACGATTTATGCAAAATTTGATCTAATTTTAATTATTTTTTTTGTGTATTTTTTTAAAATTCGGCATTTTATTGATTATTTTAAAATGTGTAAATTAAATATTTAAAGGAAATTATAGAACGAAGACAATTATTTTAAAAAAATATTTTTATTCAAGTAAAATTAGTTACAATCGCGTTCTCATACGCGATAAAAACGACGCGAGCAACGCGAGTCGCTCTTATCACGTATGAGATCTCGCGATAAGACGCGTCGCTCTTATCGCATACGAGGTCGTGCGAGTTTTAACGATGCGCGTTAATCGCGTCGCTCGGCTTTAAAACTTAGGAAACAACCTTGAAAAGTAAATTATCTAAATAATTTGACAATTTGCTTAAAAACACATAATACATAATATTATAAAATATGTGTTTTTTGTTTTTTAAATGAGTTATAATCATTTTAAATCAATTGAAAGCGACTGGCGACGCGATGCTAACAAGTGAAGTTATCACTAAACCTTATGCTAAATTTTAAGTGGTTCGATGTTAATTAAACTCATTGTTACTTTTTATCTTTTCTGTACGTTATCTAGAACGTACAGAAAAGATAAAAAGTATCAATTTGAACCATAAACTTCGTCCCCAACACGGATCTCGCCACTAGATGCCAAACCATAATTCATGCAAAATAATGGTTTCTGTCTAAATACGTATTTCTCTTTGATAGTTTTAGCCAGTCTGTACCTGAAAGAACATCGAATTAATTATAATTTAAATATAATATATTTCTAACAACATCAAAGATCTTTATGAATATATAATTACTTTTTCAGTGTCCTTATAGGTTCTTCTTTGTCTCTGATACCAGTATCGGGATCTATTTTGGTAACTAAACACCTGAAATTAATAAATTTTTTTTTAAAATTATTTTTAAACACATGGAAATTATAATAAATTCTCTTACCTATCACAAGGTACCGTTCTTATAAGTATGGCTTCTCCTATTTTCAAGAATTTCCACTTGTCCTAAATATTTATTGAGTTGTCAGGTTAAATATTTTTGGAAAAAACGTGATACAGATTAACTAAATTACCTCTTCGAAAGGTCCGCAATCATCCAGAAGAATATTTGGTCTGAAATTTTTATAGCTCACTTTTACTTCTTCTAGTTTGCTATTCAAATCGTCTACTGATGACTGACTAAGTAACAAGAAAGGACTGCCGGACTGAAATACTAGCTATGAAGAATTCGTTCATATGATTAGTCAACACTTTTGTAAGTACTCTCTTGGCGTACAAATAATTTTACTTACAGGATAATCATCTTCCTTTAAATTTACCAAATTTCTGAAAATGGACGGCCTGGGTTCTAAACATGGCAAATGCTGTACTAAACGGATGTCGGGTGTGTTTAAAAATTTTTGAAGCCACAGTGCTGCTTCTTCTCCACAATCTACAGCTTTTATTGGTTTATAATTCAAAATT
>WUQG02265397.1:0-36958 GCA_011317285.2 Androctonus mauritanicus | reverse complement strand
TAAATTAACGTACTGATCAGTACAGCCGTAAATGTGGTGTACAAATAAAATTTTTGTATTTCCATTAATAAATGGCACAGAGTCAATGCTGAGACCTAGAGAACGTTGCGAAATTATGTTACGCAATTGATAAAAATACAGATCTTAACCACGTGTTCTGATGTTACGCAAACTGCTTAAGAAAAACTAAAAGAAACAACATATTCCAAATGCAAGTTCAGAAGACTTTTTGAAAACATGCAATTGTAGATTTTAGCAGCTTTTTAACATATAAATCTTCAAAAATCTTCATAAAGTGGTGCAAAAATTATAAAAATGGCATCTTCGCATAAACACATACAGAATCTGACCTAAAAAAATATCCAGGAGCATTAACCTATTTTTGAAATTTTGTAAACTGATGCTGATCACTTGATGTTTTCCTCAGTTTATCGAATAAAAAAAAATTGAAAATAATATTCTAATATAATAATAAACTGTACTTTGTTCAGCAGTGATATATTAATCACCGTACAAGAGTCTAGAATACGATTAAATTTCAGTACAATGATATACATCTGGCATCGAACAATTATGAATAAAATAAATTTTAAATATAACATAAATAATAAATTATTTAAAAGCAAACAAAATAAATTATGATTAATTATTTTCGGGCATATTTATCAGAGAAAAGGAATTAAATTAAATAATAAATTAGAAAAGTGGTGCACATTTTTAATTTTCTTACTTAATTACTCTGAATTTATTTATTTAAAAATATTTTAAAATTTTATACTGAATCAAAAGAGTTAAAATTTAAACTTGGTATAAATTATTTATTTTTAAATAAAATATTTGAAAGAAATTAAAGAATTTAATGATAAAGAGCAGTTCTCAAGTGGATGGATAGATACGAAAAGATTGCAAAGAGTTACAAAAGTCGCGATTAAATCGATTGATATGATAGATTAATTAACAAACCTGTTTTTTTATTAAATAAAATAAAAATTTGATTCTGTTTTTGTATTAAATCTCGGGATTAACGCTTAACTGGTCTGATGAAAAAAAAAATTGCACTAAAATTCTAGTGGGATCTGAGAAACCTCAATGCAAAAAAGTCAGATTTTAGTACAAATATTTACAATTAATTGCCATATAAGTTGCTTACATGTGCATGTGTACATACATAATGTAATCTTCATTTTTTGTGCATTTTTTAAAATTCGACATTTTATTAACGACTTTAAAAATTATAAATTAAAATTTTAAAGAAATTATAAAATAAATACAGTTATTTAAAAAGCGGTTTTTATTCAAGTGAAATTAATTACAATCGCGATCTCATACGCGATAAGAACGACGCGAGCAACGCGCTTCGCTCTTATCACGTATGAGATCGCGCGATAAGACGCGTCGCTCTTATCGTATACTAGATCGCGCGTTTTAAAGCAGAACAATGCGCTTAATCGCGTCGCTCGGCTTTAAAACTTAGGAAACAACTTTAAAAAGTAAATCATCGACATAATTTGACAATTTGATTAAAAACAAATAATACCTAATATTATAAAATATATGTTTTTTATTTTTTAAGTGAGTTGTAATCATTTTAAATCAATTGAAAGCGACTGGCGACGCGATGCTAACAAGTGAAGTTATCACCAAAATTTATGCTAAATTTTAAGTGGTTCGATGTTAATTAAACTCATTGTTACTTTTTATCTTTTCTGTACGTTATCTAGTACGTACAGAAAAGATAAAAAGTATCAATTTGAACCATAAACTTCGTCCCCAACATGGATCTCGCCTCCAGATGCCAAACCATAATTCATGCAAAATAATGGTTTCTGTTTAAACACGTATTTCTCTTTAATACTTTTAGCTAGTCTGTACCTGAAAGAACATTGAATTAATTATAATTTAAATATAATATATTTCTAACAACATTAAAGATCTTTATGAGTATATAATTACTTTTTCAGTGTCTTTATAGGTTCTTCTTTGTCTCTGATACCAGTATCATGGTTTATTTTGGTAACTAAACACCTGAAATTCATAACATTTTTTAAAAAAGTTATTTTAAACACGTGAAAATTACAGTAAATTCTCTTACCTATCATTAGGTATCGTTCTTATAAGTATGGCTTCTCCTATTTTCAAAAATTTCCACTTGTCCTAAATATTTATTGAGTGGTCACATTAAAATATTTTTGAAAAAAAACGTGATTCAGATTAACTAAATTACCTCTTCGAATGGCCCGCAATCATCCAGAAGAATATTTGGTCTGAAATTTTTATAGCTCACTTTTTCTTCTAGTTTGCTATTCAAATCGTCTACTGATGACTGACTAAGTAACAAATAAGGACTGCCGTATTGAAATACTACCTAATAAGAATTTGTTCACGTGATTAGCAACATTATTTCTAAGTATTCTCTTGCTGTACAAATAATTTTACTTACAGGATAATCATCTTCCTTTAAATTTATCAAATCTTTGAAAGTTGACGGCCTGGTTCCTAAACATGGCAAATGCTGTACTAAACGGATATTGGGTATGTTTAAAAATTTTTGAAGCCACAGTGCTGCTTCTTCTCCACAATCTACAGCTTTTATTGGTTTATAATTCAAAATTCTATCGGAAAAAAGAGGGATATACACACCAATTTTTCTATAGTTAAAAAAAGTTTGCCAAATGACTCACGTATATTCTTTGATTTCGGTTCCTTCAGGTATTTCAGTGAGGATATCGACTTTTAATGGATCTGCTCCTTCTCTCTCAATTATCAATTGATTGTTTTCCACTCGTGGATGCAAAAGAACTAGACGAGGTTCAGTGTATGACAGCAGGCCTTTATTATCTTTATCATTCACCAGCATCCACATTCTACCAGTTAAAAAATAGTAAATACTTTTTATATAGTTTAAAATGTAAGATATATTAAACATACCTGTCCTGAAACGTTTCTGCTTTTAAGCCTGTTTTCCCACATAATGCTTTTTCCACTTCGTATCCTGCTAAAGACTTGACCGGATA
Source organism: Androctonus mauritanicus (assembly GCA_011317285.2). Taxonomy (NCBI): domain Eukaryota; kingdom Metazoa; phylum Arthropoda; class Arachnida; order Scorpiones; family Buthidae; genus Androctonus; species Androctonus mauritanicus. The sequence continues at coordinate 33,944 of WUQG02265397.1, read as the reverse complement.
AAAGATAATCTTGGAAACACGTCCGATTTTCCTAAATCTCTTCTTACTGATTCTTATACCCAGATAAATTAACGTACTGATCAGTACAGCCGTAAATGTGGTGTACAAATAAAATTTTTGTATTTCCATTAATAAATGGCAGAGAGTCAATGCTGAGACATAAAGAACGTTGCGAAACTATGTTACGCAATTGATAAAAATACAAATTTTAACCACGTGTTCTGATGCTTAAGAAAAACTAAAAGAAACAACATATTCCAAATGCAAGTTCAGAAGACTTTTTGAAGACATGAAATTGTAAATTTTAGCAGCTTTTTAACATATAAATCTTCAAAAAATAAGGAATATATCGACTGCAAAAATTATAAAAATGGCATCCTCACATAAAAACATACAGAATCTGATTTAAAAAAATATCCAGGAGCATTAACCTATTTTTGAAATTTTGTAAAATGATGCTGATCACTTCGTGTTTTCCTCAGTTTACCGAATAAAAAAATTGAAAATAATATTCTAATATAGTAATAAACTGTACTTTGTTCAGTAGTGATATATTAATCGCCGTCTAGAACATGATTAAATTTCAGTACGGTGATATACATCTGGCATTGAACAATTATGAATAAAATAAATTTTAAATATAACATAAATATTAAATTATTTAAAAGCAAACTAAATAAATTATGATTAATTATTTTTCAAACATATTTATCAGAGAAAAGGAATTAAATTAAATAATAAATTAGAAAAGTGGTGCACATTTTTAATTTTCTTAGTTAATTACGCTCAGTTTATTTATTTAAAAATATTTTAAAATTTTATACTGAATCAAAAGAGTTAAAATTTAACTTGATAAAATTTATTTAATTTTAAATAAAATATTTGAAAGAAATTAAAGAATTTAATGGTAAAGAATAGTTCTCGAGTAGATAGATAGATACGAAAAGATTGCAAAGAGTTACAAAAGTTGCAATTAAATCGATTGATATGATAGATTAATTAACAAATTTGTTTTTTTTTTTATTAAATAAAATAAAAAATTTGATCCTGTTTTTGTATTTAAATCTCGGGATTAAATCACAAGATCTCGCATAAATGTCGGATAAACATTTGAATCTTGCCCCCTTGTATTCTTTTTGAATGGTAGGGGCTCACCTTCTCTCTTTAACTGTTTCTTATATATATATATATATATATATAAACACATTTGAATCTTCCTTCTGTTACGTTTGAGAAGTATTTATAAATATTTAATTGTTTTTTCAGTATAGAAAAATTGTAATTTATGTTACGATGAATAAAATTTTATATTGTAAAATACCTTACAATGTCGAAGTTTTCTTTTTTTATAATGGAAAGTATTGAACGTTAGAAATGCTTTATTATAAAACATATTTAACGCTCAATACTTTGATATTAAATGTGATAAAAAAGATTCAATACTTTAATATCAAACGTAGATTCGATATGTTGATTAAGAAAAAAAGCATTAAAAAATTTAAGCGAATAACAAAATTGAGCTATTTATTAGTGGAAAAAAATAATAGTGTCTTTTATCTTTTTTGACTTTTAACGGAAAAAAATAATGCATTTTGACTTTTTGAATTTTTAATAAAAAATAATATCGTTAGTCTTTTCAATAAAAAAATACTAATGTCTGGAGTTTTTGACTTTTATGGAAAAAATAGTGCATTTTGACTTTTTTGATTTTTTAATGAAAAAAATAAAAGTGCATTTTGACTCTTTTGATTTTTTAATCTTTATTTATTTATACAGAGAGTCAATCAAAAATTAAATACAAACATTGATTGTAACATAACAAATACAAACAACAAGGGGATTAATGGGAAAATTAACAGCGCATTTTTGATTTTTTTATGGAAAAAGTAATGCATTTTGACATTTTTGAATTTTTAATGAAAAAATAATAGTGCATTTTGACTTTTTTGATATTTTTATTGGGAAAAATAGCAGTGCCTTTTGACTTTTTTGATTTTTTAGTGGAAAACATCACAGCGCCTTTTGACGTTTATGAATTTTTAATGGAAAAATAATAGTGCCTTTTAACTTTTTTGATTTTTTAATAGGAAAAAATAATAATATCTTTCAAGTATTTTGATAGAAAAAAATAATAGGCTTTTTTCCTATTCAGTATTGAATAGAACAATGTCAAAAGTCTCCATTATATTTTCAACCAATAAATGTGTTCAATTTTATCATTCAGTTATTTTTTTATACTTTCTCTCTTTGTCACCACATCGAGTCTATATTTTTGACAGCAATACATTTATAAAATTGAAAAAGATATTTAATCAAAAAAATGGGAATTTGCTGCTATCATTGAAATAAAATAATTCTCTCAAAGAACAAATGCTGAAAATAATATTAAGTAAACATATGAGAAAGTAAGGTTCAGCCTTATTTTTGATTTGAACGGATTAACATGGATAAAGACACAAGTTAGTTCAATAGAAATAAAAGTGAGGTTTTCACAGAGATGTCTCGAATTTTTCTCTATATTCGATTTGAGAATTCCTGCCATACTCCTGTGGCAGGAAGACAAACAGATAAAATAGCAGGTTGACAGATTTCTCTTAATCTTCTTTAGTTGAAAGCAATAATGATTCTGATTTTATTAGAGAAGTAGAAAAGCGAAGACTTCTTTAAATAATGCATCATTCCCGAAAATCATCAAATATTTAATAATATCCATATTTAATTATTTTAGAAAAGTATTTAAATTGGTTTAAAATATTAGAAAATCGTTTATTTTAATGAGAGTAAGAAAATTAAATTATAATTTGCATGGATATCCTAATTGGTTTGAAGAAATTCTAAAGTTTTTAGAGGAGAAGAGGTAAACACTTAGAAATATTTTAATCTACTTATTTTTTTCTGCTAATGTTAAGAACACATGCGTTATGTTCTTGATATTATCAGCAAATCAATAATATTTTTGTTCTCGATATTAATAGACATTAAATTAGTAGAAAATACTATTATAAATCGATTTTATGTGCTTAATCAAAATAAACTTTATAAAGAGAAGAGAAGAAGAGTAAGAAGAAGAGGAATAAGAAGAGGAAGAGAAAGAGGGATAAATAGAGGAAGAAGAAAAGAAGAGAGAGAGAAAGAAGAGAAAAATAATAAGGAAAAAAAAGAGGAATAAGCAGAGGAAGAGAAAGAGAAAGAGAGAGAAATAGAGGAAGAAGAAGCGAGAGAAGAAAATCCACCATTTTGGAATTTTAACTAAATATATCATTATCTTTATTATATGAAGTATAATTTACAATTTAATCGTTGTATCCTTCTAAATATCGACATAATTCATGATTTCTAGTTATATTAACAGATAGAATAAGTCGTTAGTTTAAAAAAAGAATTTATAATTAGTAGGATTTTTAAAGCTAAACTCGTTAATTTATATTACTAAAATGAGAAACAATAATTAAACAAAATTTTCCTTTACAAAATTGAAAAACATGGATCTCTCTTTACTGAATGCCATAAAATATATCAGATAGTTGAATAGTGATCAGGAAAAACCACAGCGGCTTAAATACCTGCCATTTTTAACAGAAGTTGAAAGGTTAAAGTTAATCGAATTTATGGTTTACCAATCCTGCCGAATTTCATAAAAAATCAATTCAGAAAGTTTATTTATTTATTCATTTATTTAATATTCCTCATCCTACAATACAGATAGCCCCCTCATAACAAAATATTGGAACATATATACAATTTATTAAAATTTTTCGAAGCTAAAATACTATTATAGATCGATTTTATTTGCGTAATCAAAATAAACTTTATAAAGAGAAGAGAAGAAGAGGAAGAGGAGAAGGAGGAAGAAGAGGAAGAGAAAGGGGAGAAGGGATGGGGAAAAGAAGAGAAAGAAGAAGAGGAGAAAGAAGAGGAGGAGGAAGAATTGGAGAGAACTCTTTTCTTAGTTATGCTTCGATAAGAAGCACGACTAACAAGTAAAAAAAGAGTTCAACGTTTTATCTAACGCTATTTATGAATATGAATGAGATCTGTTTTTCGAGTATGAACTTGTGGTTCGTTATAAAAGATAATATCAGATTTAAGAGATCCATTTAAATATTTAATAATTAACTTCTAATCTTGATTGCTAATAATATTTTGGATGATCGGAAAAATACATGGCTGTTATCTTTGTATGTATTTATGTCACGATGATGTTTCTTACATTTTTGATAGCCTGATTATAGGATGCGATCAATTTTTCAAGGTATCTAGATAGTGCAGAGGAATAAAGGATGATCCCATAAGATATAGTGGAGATGGACATTGCAGTAAACCATACAGAAATGGCATGATTATCAGATAAGTCTCTCAGAAATCTTTTCAATAAAAGAAAATTTTTATGAATTTGGTTTATACTGTATATGATTATTATTAGTACTGTATATGCTATTAGAAAGAAATCACCGAAGTTTAAAGATTTGAAGATGAAAATTTAATTGATGTGCCATCAAAAGCAACATTAATGAATTAATTTTTTCATAGAAATCCATTAATTACTTCAAGAAATATTTAAAAGACTATCTGAGATGTATCTCTTCCATTTTTAATTGATTGAAGCCGGTAGCATTAAAAGACGAGTCTTTTAAATCAACTTTGATGAGTTCATTCTCGTCAAATTTCATAGAAATATACTATAGTCAAACCCTGATAAAACGTCCCCCGTTAAGCCGCTACCCTCGCTGACCGCCAAGCAATTTGGTGGAACGGATCTTCCCTATGTTTAATGGAATAGGCAAACCCGGATAAGACGCCATTGCCATTCGCCAGTAGAAACGTCTAAGCAAATATTCCTTTTGGTATTGTATTTATACTCGTTAATTCGCCAGCAGCATGTAAGGTGACTTACATCCTGAAGTTCATCAGTACTGCATATACAGTATTAAAAGCTCTCTCAATTCATTTGTAATCAGAGGGTGGGAGAGATGGAGTTAACGGTTGTGTCTCTTTAAGCCTGGTTCACATCTAGATTGTAAAAAAATTTAAGATCGTTAGAACTAGACGCTTTCGTTTATTGCGAACCAAGCAAATAAGGATATTGTACAGTTAACTGTGTACACTGTGTTTTACAGAGAACTCAAAGTGGAGGATCAAAACAGCAGATGGACATGTTTTCTCTATTATACATATGCGTACGTATACTATACTGTAAATTATACAGTTTTTAGAAATGTTAATTTTTTGAATGCTAAATATAAATGTATTTTATTATATTTAATAAATTCGGAGTTTATTTTCATTTCTATACTACACGTGCTTTCGATAAACCGCCAAGCCCGATTAGCCCCCCAAATCGTCCTCAAATGGATGGAGGAGTCTTATCGGGGTTTGACTGTAATTAGTTTAAAATTTATTAGTAAAGACACACAACAGACTATCAAACAACGTTATGCATTATAAGTGTCATTTTCCTCCCGAAAATAATAATGATTTTTTTTACATTGTAAAGATTATCGAGAAAATGATTCCATGTGTGATATACAAAGTTCGAAATTTCATTTAAAAGATAGGAAAAAAATAATAAAGAAAATATTTATTCATTGTGATTTACATAAAATATTAAAGCATACAGAAATGGTATTATTTATTTATACATTACACAATAAAACTTTTTTTTTTGCCCCTTTTCAATCAGTGATATTACTAAAGGACGGAGCTAATTTCAACCATGGGCTGCACTCACACCCGTGGAGGGGGACCAGATGATGGACGAATGGGCTGCACTCACACCCGTGGAGGGGGACCAGATGATGGACGAGGATCGCCTGGCCGGTTCCAACCACAGACTGCACCCACACCTATGGAAGAGGAGCGGATGGTGGAGGACGGGGATCGCTGAGCCGGGCCAAGCATTCCGAAAAAGCTTTTCAGGTGTTACTAGACCCGGGACGCGAACCCGAGTCCTCCTGCGTGGCACGACAGCACGTTACCACTCGGCCATCCGGCCGCCCCAATAAAACCTTTTAGTAAGTTCTCAAAAGCGTTTTAATTATACTATAATTGTTATATTTGATAATGTAATAGTTTTTTTTATCGAATTTTGGAGAGTTTTCTCCAATTAAGAAATTAATTTCCTCAATTTTTCTATTTTCTTTTTCAGAAATAATATCACTTTATTTGTTTTTTATATTTCATAAATTTAAAAAGAAATACTTAACACTAAAGATTTTTGTTTCTCAAGAAGAAGACCTTGTTATATTTGCTAGTTATAGTATAACAGGGATTCTTAACCGGGGTATCCATACCCCTTGAAATATGGGAATCAAATGCCGAGGGTATCGGATTCGATCTCTGGGTACTGGTATTTATTTTATTTAATATATTAATTTATACTTGAGTAGTACGTGAATGAAATGCGATAGAATCTTCTTAAGGGGGTATGGGGTCATATTGGACAAACCATTGGTAGTCTGGAGTCACCAAAAGGTTAAGAACTTCTGTACTATACGTTTAAATGTTCGCCATTTTTAAACAGATAAAATTGCAAGGCTAATTAATCTCGTTTCAAAGTCGATTTTAACGATCTGGTTAACCTGCCGAATTTCATGAAAATCGATCAAACAGTTCAAAAGTTATCAGGAAGAAACCTTCGAAGTTTGAGCATTCGCTAGTTTTAAACGTTTGAAGCTTTGGCTGCATGGAAACGGTTCGGTTTTCCACTCTGGAGGATCCGGGTTCGAGTTTCGGATCCCATCTCTTGAAATTATTTATCATGGGGTTTGGGCCCGGCTCATCCCCATCCTCGTCCTCTACAATCCGGTTGACCCTTCCACAGAGATGGGCAGCCTGTGGAAGTGTTTGTTTCGCTCTGCCACTTAATACTCTTACTGAGTGGAAAATGGCTTCATCTGTTAACAAAAAAAAAAAAAAATGTTTGAAGCTTGAGGTTTAAATAATGAAAACGTCAAAGTTGCACAAGATGGTAGAATATCATAAGCAAATTTCAAGAAATCTACTGTATAATTCAAAAGAAATTAATGGAAATCGACAAACAGCATGTTGATCTTGTGAATCTCACTCTCCTTCGAAACTGAAGTTAACAATTAAACGTGCATAGTTACGTGTATGCATAACCTAAAACATATTAACTAACATTTTATAAATCATAAACGTTAATTGTTCATTATGTGATTGTTTAACAATTATAAACTTTACTCAATAAATGTAAAATAATTTTCAGTTATTGTTTTATAAAAATTAAAACAAAAATTCTATTAGAGAAGTGCTATTATTGAACAAATTAAATTACTTTAAATAAGTTTGCAACATTTTCACTAGATGGCACTTCTATAAACAACGTAGCATCGCAGATTAATGAGAATTTTTTTTCTTTTAGTTTTGTGGAGACAAACATTACTGGATTTTTATGGAGGAAAAAATATCTTATTTTTTTTTTAATAATTATATTATTTTGTCAGGTGAATTTTCTATGCATCATTGTTATAAAGCTTTTTTTAAAGTTTGCAGCATTATAATTGGTAAGCAGAATAATAGAAAAGATTGCAGTCATGATAGAAAATACGCAGCATTTTCAATATTTATAAAACGATTTTCTATTCTGTCATTATCATCAAAAGTTTGTTTAAATTGCCGTTAATAGAAATAAATAAGAGAAAATTTCAAATCATGCAAATTTTGGTAAAAATTGTGAAAAATTGAAACGTATATAATAGGACAGATCTCTAAAAAATTAATAATCAAGTCAAAATCAGAAGAATTTGTCATTTTCGTGGGCGGATATGCCACAAAACTAACAAAAAACTTCGGATATCAATACAGTCATCAGGATTCTTAGTTTCTCTCTTTTTTTTATCGCGAATCTTTGCATTTTCTTAACTTGGTTTCAGATTTCAATGGATGTTAATCAGTGACTATTCATATTTTTTTACATTAAGTGTAAAATATTTTTATTAAATTATTTATTTTTTAGCATATTTTTAAATAATTCATAACTCGTTATAACTGATTGAGATACATCTAAAACTACTAACCTAACTCAAACTGCTCTTCTCGGTAATGTATACGTAATACTCTTAATTCTGTAAAGCACTTTCAAGCAGTCCAAAATAAACTCACAAAAATTTAAACTACAGCTTTATTTGCTTAATAAAGCTGTAGTTTAAATTTTTGTGAGTTTATTTTGTACTGCTTGAAAGTGCTTTACAGAATTAAGAGTATTACTTATATATATATGAGATACAACATTTGAAGTGCAAATAATCTCCTATTTCTTTCGAATTTCATTGTTTTAATATAATGTTGTTAATAAATAGAAGGAAACATATTTAATTTATTTTTGAAAATTCATAACTATATTATTTAAAATCGAGTGATGTTTTTAACTTGTTAACTGCCAAATATGTTTTCTTTTATTTTTAAAAAAAAGACGTTAACTATTTAATTTGTTCATCAGTGTGTCTTCATGACAAAAATATTAATTTTGAGATATTTACACGATTCTATATTTTTATTTTTTTGTCAACAGATGACGCCACTTTACACTCAGTAAGAATACTAAGTGGCGGGACGAAACAACCTCTTCAGTGAACTGCCCACCCCTGGGGAGGGGTCAGCGAATTGTAAAGAACGGGGATCGATGGGCCAAGCTCTGATCCCATGATAAATATTTTCAAGGGATTCGAACCCGGTCCTCAAGAGTGGAAAGTCGAAGAGTTTCCACGCGGCCAATCCGACCGACATACGATCCTGTTAAATATGGTGGCCACTCTAATCTTTAAAAGGCTAAATTTTGAAACTCTCTACAGATGTTTATTTCTAATCGTGCAATTCTGCATTTAATTTATTTCTAACAAGTACTTAACTAAGTTATATTGATAAGAGTGTAAAAATTTACTGTCGGTACGTATTCTTCCTGTATAACATATAAGTCAGTGTTTTTCAACCTTTTTCATTGAGTGGCACCCCTGATTGAAAAATAAAAAATCGTGACACCCTTGACCAGCGGCGGATCTACAATCTGAATAAGGCGGGCTAATGGGCCAGATGAATTTTTTGCGAAAACGAATATTACGCGCAACGCTGGGTGCCGTGGCACCCTAAGGTGCCGCGGCACCCCGGTTGAAAAACACTGGCCTAGAGTATAGTAAATTTTACCAATAACTAAGAAATATTCTTTATTTATACTGTACTTCTTTTTTTCTATTAATTTTTTTTAAAAGCATTATATGAGATTGATGATTACTATCATTAATCATATAATCATTAATCTCATATAAAAATATTATATGAGATCAATGATTATATGAGACTGATGAAATATTATTGATGATTTTCTTTATCATCTATTGCTGTGCTCTTTCATTTTCAATAAAAACACTATTATTAAATCACATTAATATGTATTTGGTATTAAGAACTGCAGAATGTTTATTTCGAGCGATGATAATATTTCTAACATAAATATATACGTGAAACATAGTTTAATGAAAAATTTCAATAAAACAATTCTGTTATTTCTTTGCTTATATATATATTTTAAATATCAGTTATTGAATCGAACTATTAATCCAAACACTTCACAGTTTTGGCTTCGAGAATGCATTATTTGAGAAATATTATATAACATTATTATACATTATTGAGAAATACAATTAAGTATAATATACGAATTGTTTATTAATGAAGATTTTTTTATCACGGTAATTTCAATTAACATAGCATTAATAACTTTCGTCTCGTCATTATCTGTCATGGTCCACCTTATATCAGATTCATCTGAATTGAGCTGAACTGAACCAATTTCTGTATTGTTTTTAAACAAATAAACAAAATTTGTTATCTTAAATAAATGCATTTAAAAATCTTATAAACATATTTATATAACACAATAATAATAATAATAATAATTAATATATTAGAAAATCAACAAAAGATTTGCAAGTCCTCTATTCGTTTATTTGAAACATATTTTGATATTAAGATATCGTAAGTTAAATTTTGCATAATGATTTTTTAAGTCAAGATTTGGGATATAGCTGTTTATTTACAAACCATACAAACCATATAAATATATTTTAGCTACCATAATAGGGTTTTATATAATGATTCCTGAGGGATAAAATTTTCCTATTGAAAAGAAAAAATGCCTATGTAAATAATTTTCTCGAAAAGATGTTTTAAAAGTATAAAAGACGAAACTTTTGCGATTGATATATGTTATGACCCCATGTATATATATTTAAATATGTAAAACGAGAGTATAGGGAGCCACTAATATAAGACTTATGTTAGTACAACATATTTTTATAATTTACACTTATTTAGTAACATGAAATAATAATGTATAAATAAATATTTCGCATATCCAGGTGATGATATAGGCTACTATATAATATTAAAAAATTGCTGTTATAAAATAAATCCTTGAATAAAATATATAAATCTGAACACTATAATTCAGAAATTTTTGTTATGAATATCTATAAATTGAGATTTTCTATATATTAATAAATTCATATTATCTTGTCATAAATATATTGAAAAATTTTGTTTCTTAAAATTCTCGTCTAGTCAAATATTTCTGTTATATTATTCTAGTTTTACTATTTCTTTAGATTTATGCTATTTATTATATATCTTCGATTTACTATCCGAACAACATTGTGAACTCAAGAAGTTAAAAGCTAGGATCTCGTGCAATTTTGATCACACGTGAAATAGAAATTATAACAGGTGAATGTTGCATGTTTAGCTTCCCTTTTGCAACTTAATGGAAAATTAGCCAATGAGCTCAGTAATAACTGTTTCACTTAATTTAAATAATCAATATTACGGTCACTATAAAAATAAATAAAAACAAATCATTTTATTAAAAATGTTAATGTAGTTTGACTACCAATTTAGTTTTATCTATATAGTATGCTGATATATATAGTGTGATTATATTCAATAAGCAGTAATTTCACAAAAGTGTTATTAACTGATTGCTAAATGAGGAGAAAAATGTTTTATACTGATGTTTCTAATCTGAAAGAATGTAAGTTAGAACTTAATTTTACTCTAAATTGATTTCTTACAAATTGTGATATAATTTTTAATATATATATATATTATAGAGTTTTAGATTTTTAGTGATTAAACTATATATTAAAATTGAAAATATTCCACTCCATAAATTGGCGATGAATTAAAAAGAAAAAATTATGTCATTTATTTCTTAAATGCTTAGTTATATAGTATGACTTGAAATTTAATTCTGCGAATAATGCTGAATATCAGCAAAAAGCATTTCTACGATGTGTCCTATTTATAAAGTATGATCTTAAATGCACAATAGCTTTTTTCTTCTTAAATCTTTTTAAGAACTTTGAGGATAATTTAAAGTATGCATATTTTTAATAGTTTTACAAATTATAAAATAAGCATGGTTTTTGCAAAGTTAAGAAATAATTCTGTTTTATTGCATATGCAATCGAGATTGAATATTAAAATTTCAAATCTATATTATCAAAAACAATGAAATAAACATTTAAAATATGTCAAATGGAAATTATCCTAGAATTATTTATGTTCCATAAAGAATAGCAGCTGAAATAGTCAAAGAAAAAATTCACCGAAATAAATTATGAAAACATAAAGTTATAGAGAAAAATATTAAGTATTTCTAAGAACTAACTGTTAGTGTTATCATCTGAAGTAAAATGGAAAGAATTTCTGGAAAGAACTAATTTGCCCTCTTTCCTCATACTTTCACTTTACTGGAATTGTTGAAGATATACGGAATTAAAAATATGATATAAAAATCATCTTAATTGCATAATTTTCTTATTTAACTTCATATAAATCGATCAATTGATTCGAAATTTGATTAATTAATGACTTATTATTGGAGCGTACAGATTCGCATATCTTATTTTATTTTTTAAAGAAATTAAGTTAATAAATGATAGTGATTAGTAATAATTTTATTCAGTTTTGGAAAGAATGGTTAGACAATATTAAATTTACTAATCAGAAGATTATCAACACTAATTATAAAACAAATTATTACGTAGATATTAAAAACTTTATTTTTGCTTTTTAAAATACAATGTAATTATCACAAATTTTGTGAAATCCATTTTTGATTTTTGAATAACGAATAGAACTTTGGATTATTTTTTTATCTCTGATTTGAATATAACTAAAAACATTTAAAGATAATTTATAGATTCCGAGGAGATAAGAATGCTATAACAACTGAATAATGAAAAGAAACTGATCAAAAATATTATTTATAAATTTATTTAAATGTCTGAATGTATTTAAGTTATTTTAAAAACTGAACATAATTAATTTATGTAATAAATTTTGATTTTATTATTAAAATATTGAATAAGCATATTATTAACTTTTACAATACAGTATATTGCTTATGCCAAACTTATTATTATGTTATTTTAAAGTTTGCTTATGCCAAACTTATTATTTTGACATATGTAAAAATATTAGATCATAAAACTTTTATAGGCATGTTAAAACACAATCGAAAATAAATATTTTATATATATAGTAGTATTTATTACTGAGAAACCCATTTGGGTATGAGAATAACAAAGTCAAAAGTTAGCTAAAAGTCAATGAACTGTCTTCCAGTTTTGCGGGTTATTTGATCTACCGGCAACTGTAAATTGCCAAACGGAAATCAAGATAATTTGAAATTTGTTTCAACCATACATCTTGACTTCTTTATAAACAGTTTCTGATGTTCTCTTTTACAGAATTTCAATAAAATTTAATTAAATCAATATTAATAAATGGAAGCATCAAAATTATATAATTATTTTTGTCAAAAATTTTATACAGAAATATGGTTAACGAAAATTCTACAGCATAATTCTTTTAAACAATTTCAATAAATTTTAAAATATTATTTGTAATTTATTAATTATAAATTGGTACAAACATAGAAATTTAAACAATGTCCAGTTTTGAAATACAATACAATATTAATCATTTTTCTTGCCATTTTTCTTAATTTTTCTGTTTTTTGTCATTAAAATATTACAAATACAACATTTAAGTGCATTTTTATAAATTATTTTTTATTGCAATTTCTTACAAGAAAATTTTTCTATAAAATTCTAAATATAAATTAATTTATTAGAATATTGTATATATTTGAATATCAGATAAAACATTATAGAAAAATATTTTCGAGAGAAAGTAGAAAAACAACACCGGAAAATGAAAATATTGTTACGCTTAAATTAAATGTTTACTTGATGAAAAGTTGATCAATTCAAGCACACAAAACTAAACTCAAATATTTACTATACAGGAAAACTGTTTATTATGAATCGACCGTTTATGAAGTCGTTAGGTGTAAAAACAAGCATTTATGGACTCATTTGGGAATTGCGAAATAAATTATCAGGTTGGAAGTATTAAACAGTGTTGAATAGAAATAAGAAAACTAGACAAGTCTACAGTTACTCCCTACAATATGGAAATGAGTTAAAAAGAAAACGAGCTAAATGAAACAATTTATTATTGCAAGTTACTTGTTTCTCATAATAATGTGGTACTTTTAAATGAAATAAAAGAAAATCTGTTAGAAAATATTGTATTATAATAATTTTTATGATTCTTGTAATACGAAAAAATAATTATTCAAAAGGTTTTTTAGCAAAAAGCATTCTCATAATCATGAATATGATGATTTAATGAGAATGCTTTTTGTTACTTTGACTGAGCAATTATAAGAACTGTTTTTAAAATTTTTGAATAGAATATAGAATATCTCAATTTTACGGCATTTTTATAATATCCTTATTATTAAATTATAATTTGTGAAATTCGATTGATTGTTTATTATGAATCTTTCATTCATACATGATTAATCGATTTCTGAATGAATAAATTTTTATTTAATGAAAATAATTAATAAAACAACCAATTCGAAATATTAGTATCAGATAGTTTATCTGTAACAATTTTTTTGTTTTAATTCTGTGGGGCTTGGCGATCTTTTGAATGAATCATATCAAATATTATTTTCATTTTCATGGATATTTTATAAATGAATATGATGGTTAAAAAAAAATAGAATTTCAATGTTTCATCCTTTATTTATATTTATAAAGGCTGTATTCTCGCAGTTCTTTCCTCACCTTATGGCCAGCATTACGGTTTTGAGATTTTTATAAAGCATTTTTATAAAATTTACTCTCCTATCTTTGTCCGCAATTGTTTTCGTTTCCCATAATTTTCTTCTCCTGTCAAATGGACGTTTTTAAAGAGATTTTTTTTATTTAAGTGCATTATATTGAAATATAAATAAAAATACGGTACTGTCTTCCTCTGATAAATCTTACTTTATCCATGCATAGTATGAATTATTTTAATTAAGAAAAAAATCGATTTTTTGATTTCATACAAAATGTATATTTCAAATTCCATTAACAAATTTGAAAAATGTCAAAATAAATTATGTGTTTTTCTATATACAATGTAATTTTGTGGAGCTAAATTCAAAACCTGATGTTCGGATGCATATTGAAAAATTTATTTACTATGCCTACCATGCAATCAAGAATTGATTAATATTTTGACTCTAACTGTGCAATTGAGCGATGTAATAGATATTCTGAATCAATCTTCTCTTGTTACTGTATGGTACCTGCCGTATAAAGAAATCATGTATAGCTTATTATTTAGAGGAGAGTATGATTAAATAAATATAGATATGTGCACAGAAATATTGCTTATATTTAATAAAAATCCATCCATAATTCTCAAAAATATGATTATGAACAGAGGCGAACTGAAGAACAAGAACCAAAGGCCCATGAGCAAGCGAAATTGATGGGTCCCCACTCGTTTAGAACCTTTAATTGCCGAGTTAATGCTTTTGACATTAAATCTAGAGCTTCTTTATTATCATCATTGTGAAAAATCTCCACAAAATGCTGTTCGTTATTTTAGTGCGATTTTACTTAAGTTAGTGCTTTTCAAAACAAATATATATCGAAACTGTGAATTGAGTAAATATTAATGTCCTTTTGCAAGCGTTTTTCTTCTTTTGTAAAAATTAAATCAGTAAATTGCAGATGGCCGGGATTATACATCAGTTCGAAATTGGTTAATTCTGTATATAGATGAACAGATACATGTTTACAAGAAGTTGTAAAATTTAGCATATATTTGATGTTCGAAATTAGCTGTAAAAATAATATCACACATATACAAAATGAATTAAAATTATCAAATAACGCACAATTTGTTAATCAGAAATATCCAGGATCGCATCATTTCCATTTAATATTTACTGATGATCAGCATCATAACTAGGTGCGAGGCAAGTACATTTTGTATGTTCCAAAAAACTTTCATCAAATTGAAAGCTTTATTTTGTGGTCTTGTCTTCTTTGCGGCCAGAACGAATACTCCGTTCTTGTTACTATGCTGCAGATGGTACATATAGTAATGATATTTATGTTTATTCGAAAAAATTTCTAATCTTATTAGTGAAGTTTCCGATAATTTAATATTTTTGAGTTCATTCAATTATGAATATTCATAGATATCTATATATTTTTAATAATAGAACAGCGAAGAAAACGTATTTGTTAGAAATAAATATATCAGGCCCTCCGTTACCAAAGGAAGCGCTACTAGCGAAAAGAGCGCAACATCATAATTTTATATATTTTCGATATTATCTGTAAAGAATTCGATGTTTAAAACTTATGAAAATATTAATTTATGAACAATCACTCATATTCACGTATTTTAATAATAGAATCAGAAAGATAATAATCTTTTTAGGAATAAATAGCGCATAGTTTAATTTGTAACACTATTCGTATATTATGTGTAATAGAAGCGATTGATATACAGAGCATCCCAAAAGTCACCATCTATTTTGAGAAATAATAGGAAATTTAGAAAAACAACTACAAGACGCACAAGTACTTATATATTAAAACAAAATGCACATTTCAATTCATCTAAATTGCGTAAAATTCGTAAGTAGTTCAAAAATTATTCTTGAAATGCTTGAAAGCGTGTTTCACTCAATGCTTTGATATTTGTAGAGACATTGATGATCGGCACGTAGAAAGTAATAATTAAACTTTGGGCTATATGATTTCATGTATTTATTTAAACATACATGATTTGTTTAAATATATACTTTTATATCTTATAGTGTTTTTCTAAAATTACTATTATTCAAAATTCTATCAGTCCTGCTCTTATTGATGAATAATTGACACCACTTAGATCTCCTGTTAGCTACTTATCTTAAAATAGATGATGACTTCTGAGATATCCTGTATATTGTATGTATACAGGATATCTCAGAAGTGATTAGTCCGGTAATTATGCATAATCACTAACGATATCGGTAAATTTGATAAATTTGTTTCATGTATTGAAAATTAATCACATTTACCGAACATTATGCATAATCGCCAGTCTAGGATGGTAAATTTGATAAATAATGCATCCTCGTCGAATAATGAAATAGTTGGCTGCATTCATCTTCATTTATATACTAAGTTTGGCTTTAAACGGTCAAAGAAAATAAAATCTCAGTCGTTCAAGAAATAATCCCAAATGAAGGTGCGGAAATCAGATTTGACATCTAGATAAAAACTTTATATAAAACTTGAACATGATAGGCCCGATTTTTGTATATGACAAAAAAGGAAAGATTATATAGCTTATTGAGATCAGAATCACAAATCAAGATTTGTTAACAACAGTTGAAAATGGGAAAATGAAGAACTATAACTTAATGGCAAATGAACTAAGCATGAGTAATGTATAAGAGATGAGTAAAGATACAGGTAAGTGATGATTTATACTGATGTATAAGTGTCAAATAAAGATAATTCCCTATGTGATAACTTGGGATGGTATTGCAACAATTTACCACAAAAATCATATCACAATGTCATCATATCGATTACATTCCAAATCAAAGAAGGATAAATCCAATGTTGCATGTGTAAGCTGTGCTCAAATACAGAAGGAGGATGATTTATATGTGAATTTTGTTGCTAAAATAAGAAACATAGTGTTTTTTCATTTTTTTAAAAAATTTTGAAAATGTGAACTGGTATATGTATTCAAATAGTACTCACTTTTACTCTACCCATGGGGCAAAACCGAGTATATGCACTTTTCGTTAAAGACACCCTATTTCAGGAATAAACACATTTTTGACATAAAAACCTATAGTTCCTGATAGGTTAACACCTATTGAAGCCTAATAGCATAATTTTGAAAATCTTTCAGTTCAAATTCAAAAAATATATAAATTTAAAATTAAGATACCCGATTTTGTCCAATCGTCCCTATATTCAGCGATATTTATCAAACTTACAAAATTCATTTAGGAATTATGCATAACTGTTGGTAAATGTGAGAAATTCTGGCATATTTATCAAATTTACCAATTTAATTTGGGAATTATGTAAAAGTGAAAAATTTACTGAAATTTATCAAACTTACCAAGACGATTGGTGATTATGAATAATCACCAATTAATCACTTTTATTGTAACATATATATGATGTTCAATAGAAGCGATTCTATACGAAGAATTTTAAATTTAGATAATGAGATTAAGACATTTGTGTCGCTTAATGCAAGAAAAATATTATTTTAAATTAATAAAAAATTGTATTTGATTGCATATTAGAAGTAGAGAATTTGCTAATCATTTCGATAGAATTTAGCTTTCTTTTATAAATTCTGTATTTAAATTTATAATATGTATATTTTCTTCATATATTATTAAATCTGTTCTTCTTTAATTTATTTAATATTTATTTTTAACATAATTTCTTACAATGAGAGTCAGCTCTTCATGGGCCTGCTCTGGCCTCGTGGCTCTGTGTCTGCTACATACACTGCACATCCGATTGTTACGCCAATGATTATAAAAAAAATGCTATTGATTTTAGAAGAAAGGATAATAGGATAAATTGCAATTTTACAATACAATTATAAGTAAAATTATTTCTTCATCTTATTTTTCAATCTTATCAAAAATACTTAGGAAAAATATATAATAATTCTAATATTTCTAGTATCTTATAAATTTTGAATCTTGATCGATAATACATATTCTATAAGATAATTTTATTCGTGCAGAACCAAAAATTTCTTACGGACTACATAGATTGATCTACTAAATAAAAATTCTTACTTAGCAAATCATGTAATGTTTTTCTTCAAATGAATTTCATAGAAACAGCATTATAAAATTTTACGATTATGGATGGATTGATACAGATTTAGAAAAATAATCTCAGAATAATTTAAAATGATATAAAATTCCATTTTACTCTATAACTTTCTTACTACTTTACTTTAAACGTATTTTATTCTTTATTTAACATTTTCCAGTCATAGCCATTTTTACATTTAACTCTTCATTTATTTATCCCTTTATTCATTTTTATTTGCTCAGCGTTATTTTTTTCCATTTTTACGTTTTTTTCTTTTAGTAAAGATAGATACTTCTATCATTTCATTACATTATTTCACTTAATTTTCAATATGATCAAATTTCTTCAAATCTTAATTTCTAAACCGAACTTTGGATTTTTATTTTTCGTTTTGATTTTACTTCTTTTATGATTATTTCTATATTGATCGTTAATATCTATATCCTTGAAAAGTTTTCAAATGTAATAAGACTGTTCATTCATCTAGATCCATTTACATTAATTGAATAGAATAATTTTAAAATATTTTTTCATGAAAAAATGCATTTAAACTTTTAAAATAATAATGTATTCCCAATATTGAAAAGACTACGTCAATTTAGAAATATAAAAAGTTTAACTCAGAATAAAAATTATGATGATATGCCACTATTACTTTATAATAAGATCTAACTCTAATCTTTTTCGTTTTTTTCCAAACAATCCAAATATTTAACAAAACTTCATCATCAGGTAGAAAATTTACAAAATCTATGAACTATAAATAAAAAAAAAATAATTAGAGAATATTCATAAATAGAATATTCTATAATAAAAAGTTCGAATCTAAAAATAGAATAGATATTTATATAAATGTTTTATGTATAAAATATATTCCAGTGCCAATTTCATATGAAAACTTGATTATTTTCTTATTTGTTTCATTAGAAAGAACATAGGCCAGGAATGGAGAACCTATCCATGCGTGCTTAAAGTGGCAAGCTAACAAATTTTTTTGGCACACACAAAACCTAAAGCTGATATAGTTTTAAAATTCGAATCGACACGCGAGTAGTAAGTAATCGTTACAAAAAAATTTAGTCAATTTTGGCAGGCATTCATAAAAAGGTTCGCCACCCCTGGCTTAGACTATAGGAAATTTAAATGGGATATCTATTTTCAGTGAACAATGGTTGTTTGGGTAAAAATAGTTTTAGGCCTATATAATTTAAAAAATAATTGTTATAATCGGGTTAGCCGAGAATGCAGAACTTTCAAATAATATTTGTTAATAAATATGAATAAATAAATTCGTTTATGGTAACAACTATATAATTGATTAACAAAATATGGAAAAAATATGTCGACTTTCCAATACATATATATAATAAATTATTCCTATGGATAATCAAAAAAGATTTGTGATCAACATTAAAAATTAAACAAAAATATTTTTAGGAAAAGATTTATTTGTCAAGTATGAGTATATAAAAAAAAAAAAATATTAAGCAAAAACTTTTGTCACAAAAGTCGATGTGTATAGCCAAAATAAAATATTAATCGATAGGAGTATATTTTGTGCCTTTTCTTTATATAGCTATGAGATCTTCAGTACGTCATATAAAAGAGAGACAAAAAATGCTCATATCGATTAAATTTTCAAGTTGGCTATGTATCAAATTATGTGACAAAAGTTTTTTATCTTACAATTTTTCGTATTTCTTCAGTGAACTTTTTGCTGAAAGTATATCTTGGTTTATATTTTATTTATTAATAACATTATTTTTTATATTTTCCCTAGTAACACTTTTTATTTGTTTATTATTTCATTAATTTCTGCCATATCATTAAAAAATGCAATAAAATAATTATCAAAATTTTAATATAGTCACGAATATTAATTATTTGCATTTTATTCGTCTAATAATTTGGAATCAAAATATATATTGAATATTGTTGAGGTATATTTACAATATTTCATCAATGTGAATTTTGCATTTATAAATAAAAAATGAAATTAAAAAATAATTTGAAAACAAATTAATCTATAACTTTACAAATTGCTTTTTGATGATAAATATAAGTAAAACTAGATTTAATTTTGACAATGACTTTAAATTACTAAAAATATTTGAATGAAAATGAAATTAAAAACATTAAGTATTTTAAATAACTAGACTATCATTTAAATGAATAAATTGACATCAGTCAAAATACTTCATGTATCAAAGAATTGAAATTATTGATATATGAAGTAAAATTTACCGTACAGAGAAAAATTCTTATAAAATTTAACAATATTTCGCATATAATAAATAATAACAATATAAAAAATTATGGATTATTTCAGACGTTTCAAAATTTCGCTTAACTCTGTGATTACTAAAAATGTATTGCATGGATAGCCTATATGAAACCATTGCATCCATCTGTAATATTTGGATATTATGATTTTCAGTTTGAATAAATAACAAGAAAGACTATATAGACATGATTCTTTAGCTATTCTCAATACAATTGGAGAAGATAATAGCAACGATCAAGTGAAAATCACAATAATTTATATCACGAATATGAGATGTTCTAACAAATACTACCATCTCAGATTAAGATAGGTTTCTAACAATACTGATCCTGCTAGAGAATATATATTTTTAGCAGATTGTGACATCACAACTGCTGGTTATTGAGCATAATATAAGATATATTGATATAATTTCTTCAAAGAAAATGATAATTTCCTTGTAATCAATGACTTTTATAAAATATCATTTTGTTTTATATGAAAGTTTTGCAACTTCTTATATCTACACCTATTGAAGGATGGAACAATTTATTTGTTTATAGAATATTGATGAACCTCATCCATTTCTACTATTGTAAACGACGTTGGTAAATTTCTTAAAACTTCAAGATGTCGAATATTTTTCCGAGATATCACTTCGATATTCTTCTTCGATTTCTGAATTGTTTGTTATCGGTAATAAATATATTATTATAATAAACAGAATACTTTCAAAGATTTTTTATATTTGAAAAGTTTCGTTTCAAATTATGGAATTTCAAAACTATTCTTGTATAACTCTTCAAATTTATTCTTATATAAAGAAAATATAATCATTAAGTCCTATCAAGATATAAAAAATATTGTAAAATGTTTAGGATTACAACGCACAATAATGAATTTTAATGCCTGTTCAAGCAATATTTAATAATATCTAAGTAGAGCATAGATTGTCATATTGTATTTCATTATATATCAAAATATACTTGTAATGATAATTTTACTTAAAATTTTTATATCTTAACATAGTCTTGTATTAATACTGGACTATATTTGGCATTCATTTACATACATTTCATATATTTTCCTATCATGAGGATCATATTTATGCTGCTGTATTCAATGATCAGGAAAGTTTTTTACTACTAAATCAGTTTTAGATTTTCTTCATGATGTTGAAGTTTCGGAGTAGAGTTCGCACTGACTCTTATAATTTAAAACTCTTAAAATTTAAAATGTTTGATTTTGTATCTGATATAGAAGATTTTATTTGGATAAAACAAATTATAAACTTTGAATATTATGAACTCAGTTAAAGCCTTATAAATTAATTTATTAATTTCTTTTTTCTAATATCACCTTCGTAATAAAGAAAGTATTGTATACAAATTCACAATTAATTTTCTATGAAATTAAAAATAAGATTAATTTTTTATACAATATTTAATTCGAAAATAGAACAGATATCATTTTTGGAAAAATAATTATAATAGTTATATATTATATAAATATTTATTCAGCAAAAACATCCGAATCTAAGTTCAATTGCTTATTTGTTTATTAATTATTTCTTTCACATTCATTTTCTGGAGATATATATAATATAAATAAAATTCAATCATAAATCTAGTCTATAATATCTAGTCACTCATTAATATTTATATTTATTTTCTGCTTACATATAAAATGAAATATTTCAAATAATTTTGAATAAGAATAATAATAATAATAAATATGAGTGAGCTATGTGTTTTTAGATTTAAAAGAAATTTGTTATAAATTATGTTGAAGAGATTTAGGCCTATTTTACAAGATTATTGTTAAATGGAAAAATTTCAGAAAAATAATGAATCATAGTATTATTTTATAATATAATATATTAATAAGAATACAAAATTTCAGTTTAAACTTACCTACATTCTCCATGCTTTGAGTGAGCAAAGCCTCGAAAGTATGGAGACTGTAACTCTCAGCATCTAGCCCTCTTGCAAGAGCATTCCTCAGATGCATTTCGTATTCCATTAATAAACGACTCGTTGGAGAACTGGGAGTATGGCTAATAGCAGGTTGACCTGCACCCTCGTCTGAACTTAAATAAGGTGCATCGCTGTTTTCATTACTAGAACTAGGAGTAGTGGCGTAGCATAAATTATCATATAACAAATTATCTGAAGGTGGTGACTGATCGGCATCTGTGAGATCAAGACACATCCTACGTTCAAGACTACGTCGCCTCCCTTTCTCTGATCGGTTTTGTCGACTTCTACTACCAGCAGACCTGGGTCTAGAATTTGTTAATCGAACACTTCGAACAGATCCTTCCCCATCTGATTTCCTGCCATCAGCTCGGCCTCTGCCATTGCCCAACATTTCCTGTTCTGGAGAACTATGTGAAGACATATTAGACAGTAAGGGATGCAACATTCGTTTCAGTGTATTACTATCGAGGCTAAGGGCAGCAAGATCGCCACCTTGTGACCTCTCAAACACATCATCTGAACTTTTACTCTTGGTTCTTGTATGTGGTTGTATCTCTTCAGTTTTGAGAGTAGTCTGTCTTTCAGATGACAATATACTATAATCGACACTTTTAGCTTCCTCTTTACGGGTTGATTGGGCAAATTTTGCTCGGGCTTGTTCTGACCGAGTGAGGGATGTAGTACTCGCCGTTTTCTCCGATAATGTTTGTGGTGCTGATTTAATGCTAGCGTCACTTTTCGTTTGTTTAACATGGCCGTGGACACTGGCCGTTGTAGTTCCTCGCCGCAAAGATGCAACGTTATCGTATACTGAAGTACTAGAAGGGTGTGCTGTAGGGCGTCCTTTTCCATCCTCTAGAGCTCTTGTCTGAGCTCGAGGGAGGGTAGCAGCACCCGTATATCTTACCCGACCATTTCTTGCTCGATGCAAATTTTCCGCAGTCATACAAGTACATTGTGCTTCTCGCCCTCTTGATGGCGAACTGGGAGTTGATTGTGGTTTGCGTTTGCTTTTGCCTTTCTGTTGTTGCTAAGATATAAATATATATATATTTGATTTTAAAACATTGTCAATATTTAATATATTTTATAATAATAAATTATAATAAAATTTAAAATTATTGCAAAAATTGTCAATTTACCTTCGGTGGTTCCGATTTTAATGAATAAGAGGAAGACGCTTTTCTTGCAAACTTAAATGTTGGGGACTGAAAAAAATAAAATACTAATTCCCTAAATACATAGAATTAATTCAATAATAAAAGCTTTATTATAAAATTTAAAATATTATTATTTATTAAAAAACAGATTTTTATAAAATAATCTTAAATTTTAGTAAACAGGAATGAATTTTAAATAAAACTCACACAACATTCTCGAAATTGTTTTGCGTCAAGAGGGGAGGTAAAGTTTAATCCCCATGTGTCACCAGTAGCTGTATCCTTCCAGTAGACGAAACATTCGGACGCCTGACCCAGCCTCGTTCCTATTTATTAGAATCCATAGATTACATAAAATTAAAATAACTAAAGAAATGCAGCGACTCAGCAATAAAGTGCCCCTAAAGAGGGAGAAAATAGAACCGGCTTATCAAACATTTCCAAAAACGGGTTTTAAACATCTTTTTTATTCGATTTTTTAACTTTAAACCGAAAGTCTACAATTCTTAAAAGTGCTTTCATACTACAGTATTATTATACATTTCAAAATTGTTTTAATAATTACTGGGATAGTTATTACATATTTTAGTGAATATCTATATCTGACTAGAAAATTTTAGTCCAATGTACTGCCAAATATTAGCGTCCATGTCTAAATAGACAGTTTGACTTAGCATCTCTAGACTTATCGGTAAATCTAAGTAGTTTAAATTCTAAAAAATAGATTATTTTGTAATTAAATAAAAAAGTAATTCTATGAAAACATATTTAAAATTATTATTATTCATTCTTTTATATTTATATTTCTATACTCTTTTCATGGATTTAAAAAATATTTCACTCACAAATTAAAAATAAATTTTATAGTTTGATAGATTATATTAAGAAAGTCATAAACAGTTTTCAGAGTGTATCACTTTTAATGATAAGTTATATTGTTTAGATTAAATTAGTAAATTTATTAAAATATTTTTCTAAATTTACCTATATTTATTCGAGTTAGCAATCTTTTTAAAGAAAAATTCCCATGTTTTTGATTATCAAGCCAATACAATTTAAGTTAAACTAATAGAATCAAAGCAATAAAATGAACTGAATTTTAATTACAGGTATTTTAAAATTATTTAGTATTTTTGGTCTGTTTAAATTAAATTTTAATTTGTAAAAGCTAGTACTGCTATTTGTAAAAATTTTCATTTGGTAATTAATTTCCAGGAAAATCAACAAATAGAATTTTGCGAAAGTTCGTAATTTGGCCAAAGAAAAGAATGATCAAAAAGAAATAGGCTAGATGCAATTTTTGAAAAAAGTTGATTACAAATTTATTTTCTATCCTTTCTTGTTAAATGATTAATTAAAATAAAATTATTAACCTGGCTGTATTAATCGGACGTCCAGTATTTTCTCCACTTGTGAGTTATAAGCAGTGATATGAAAGACACATTCTGGCGAATCTTGGATGCACGTAATATTGACTGGCACCAAATCTTCGGAGACCTGCTGCCACTTGACAGCTCCACTAGTTGCACTGACGTGAAACACTTCTGCCCACAATCTAATTTTAACAGAGAAGTAAACTTTTAATATCTTAAAAAATTATTGACATAACTTACTATAACCATACTAAACTTTTAAAAAAGTATATAGAAATAATTTTTATATATGAGTCTAAATAAAAATACTAATATAATTTTTATATTACAAAAAATTCCTACTTACTATTCAATTTTAAAAATGATTTAAAAACACAAATTATATTTTATAATTTAAATTAATCGATAATAAAAAAATTTAATTTATAAAATTAAAAAATAATTATTTTATTAGGAAATAATTTATTTAATCTAATTAATAAAACAAATTAAAGACTACACAATGCATTTCGATCTGACAAAATTGTTTAAAATTATTTTTCAAAGATCGTCATAAACTATAGAACTTTAAAAATTACTAATAAAAATATTGATAAATTCAATACTTATTTAATGTAACATAGTTTTTTAAATAAATAAGAAATTAATATAAATGAAATAATTCGAAATATAAAAGAAGTTTTAAAATATTTATGTTTAAAATATCATAATGAATAATTTTATTTGTATCTACTTGCATATTCAAATATCCAGGATAAATTGTATTCAGTTTTATACCGTTTAATATTCTTCTTGCGAAGTTTTTTCTCGTGACAATTTTGTACTTTATTTGAGCAAAATTTTCAGGCTATCAAATCTAAATTCAGATATTTATAATTTTTTTTTTTTTTTTTTGTAAGTTTATAAAATTTTATTTAGATAATTTCTTTTTTGTCCATGAGAAGCTTCTTTCCTTTTGTCAGTATAGTCAAAATTCATTAAAAAGATTTCATGAATGCCACTTTTAACGAATTTTATAATTTAAAAGAAAATGTGCTCCTTCTTATAAAAGTTACATTATATATAAGTGACTATTCATAAAGCTATGCTGACGAAGAGAGCGCTTTTCATGAGAATTACTAAATTGATAATGGAAAAAACATTTTCATAGATAAAAACAAAAAATACAGTTTATAAAATTATTTTTTAACTATAAATATTACCTGAAGTTTTATTTGATATCCTGAAAATTCAGCTCAAATATGATAGCAATAGTCATTAAAAAATGTTAGTAAAAATATTATTCTAAACGAAATAAAAGCCGAATACATTTATTTTGGATATCCTGAATAGTAACAAAAATTAATTATTATATATCATGTTTCTCATGTACGAACGAACGAATAAATATGAAAAAATTCAGAAAAGTTAATTGAGAATACTTACCTATCAGCTACATTGATGATAGAATCAGCAAAAGTACTCCGACCGAATGAATTACTGGATATAGCATTAGAATTCAGTAATTCATTCGGTCGGAAAACTTTCAAAGTTGCATATACTATAAGTCTCATGGATGATAGTGTTTTCGAATATCTTTTATAAGTAGGATTATAATAATGTCAGTTTTAAATATAATCATCAGACTTTAAAATACTTGCGTATTTATTATTATTATCATTAATACGTTCTATTATATTATTTAAAAGTTTTACATTATCAAATCTGCACGAAAAACATAAAACAATGGGCCAGATAAGATCAATCATGGATTTAGAGATACTTCGTGATATTCCTTAAGATAAAATGCTAATATTCTTCAACACAGCTATCAGAATGATGTTATTACATTCGAACTTGGGTCATTCAACAGATATGAAAGTTTATCAATAGTGACTAATTTAAATATATCAAAATTATTATTCTACGCCTATTTTTTATAAATTTATATTTAAGTTTGTTTGGTAGAAATTTATTCTATATTTATTAAAAAATTGCATTCAGCATTTTTCTTTTTATGTCCTTATATTTCGTCTTTATTTTTAAGCTCTTTGTTGTTATTTTCCATTCCAAAATAGAATAAAAAGTTATGTATAAAGAAGATTATCAGTTTATCGTCATCGTGATAACTCACATGATAAGTATTATCAGATTTGAATAAGTTCCTCATGTGATATTACGACCCATTAAAGAACGAAGTCTATTGAAGATAATGACTATGGAATTAATATTACTGACGTTATAATAGAAAAACATTTTATATGTTTTGAAATAATATCCCGCGTAAATATTATCCAATTTGAATGAAATTCGCAAATATTATTAAGACGTTCTAGGGAACGAAGCCCGTTAAAAATGATCGATATTCGATCATATTTTTCTGGATGTCTGTTGTCAAAATTTTTTCATGCAAATAATTGTTACAAGCAAAACCTGATTTTAGGCCAAATTAGTCTTTTCTAATAAAATTATGCCATTTAAGAAATACTAATTAAATCTAATCAAAATTGATATTTTCTGAATTCATAAAATACTAGTTTAGACTAAAAATTCAGTAAAACTAATTTAAAATTAAAGGAATTCGTTAAAATTAGTTTCGTATATTTAATTGTAAGACAAATTATATTTCTGTTACATTAGAATAAATATATTTCAAATAAAGTTTCTTTTTTATTATTTATTTTAAAACTTACACTATTAAGAAGTTTGAAAAATATCATATTTGGCCACTGCCTGGAACTAGTAACCGCTCTTCATCCAGATCAAACGGTACTTTGCATGATGTCAGATCATGATCTGACATCAAACAAAGTATTGTTTGATCTGGATCTAAATTTAAAAATTTTTTGTTGAGAATATAAAAAGCTGACAAAATAAAATTATAAAGATAGTACAGCTTCAGATAATTTTTTATTAATAAGCAAATACTAAAAATATGTTTATTATGAAAAAATATATCATTAAGATTTAACAGAAATTAAATATAATATTATATTTTCTCAATTTTTTCAAGGCATTTTTTCCTATATAATATTTAGTTATTATAAAATCTTGATTATTTTAGTTCATTAAAGTGCCTCCTGTAACAAATAATCATGCATTTCCTTTAATCAGTATATAATAATTTTATGGGAAGATTTTGCTATTTATATTTTTGCATTCTTCCACTAATATAACTTTTCAATCACTCATTTTTATAAGAAAAATATTAGATTATAAAAATTCACAAATGATGCAACTGTTAATTAAGAACTACATGACGAATTGACTAGCACGCATATCTATATTTTCCCGAACTAATTTTGTCAAAATTAATTAAAAAAAAATTTTTTAACTTAACTGAGGATTGGCATATGTCTAATGAGCTGTCTCTTCAGATAATAGATACATTTTCTTCAGTATCTCTTGGATCTCTATATATATCTGAATGAGTACCATACCTTTATAGATATGGTACCCATTCAGATAACATATAGACATTCAAAAGATCCAAGAGATCCAATTAATTGAGCTTCTATTTCAATTTCTTTCAATACTAGTTTAGCATTTAAAAAATTAATTTTACTGATTAGTTACCCTTAACAGTAGTATTGAATAGGAAAACTGATTTGGCCTAATATCGGATTCTGCCTATAACATATATATTTCTAACTATAAATAAATATCAATAAATGTAATTTTAAAACGTATGATTAATCCTAACGCAAATATATATTCTTTATAAGTAAATAACAAATTACAAATAATAATAAAGGTAAAACGTTATAGTTCAAGTAGTACATTTGCACACTGTGCTTTTTATATTTGCTATTAAAAAAATGAATTTTAGAAAAATTAGTCTAGACAATTCAGATGTATTATATTATAATGATAATTAAATTCAAGGGACATTTTTTAAATAGACACACATTATTTTAAATGCATAATGAGAGTCTATTTTAAAAATTTTGAAAAGATAGAAATATTATTATATTTAAACATGAAATTATTTTCATAAATATTTGTGTGAAAATCAAAACACTGTAGAATATTTTGTTATTGCGAAAAGAAAATGCTATTTTTAAGCATTATTTTACTGAATTAGAAATGCCTACGTGTAATGTTCTACACAATGTAGATCTGCAGGCTGAATACTGCCCGTGGATTAGAAAATTAAAAATGCTAAAAATGATCGAAACTGGTTCATTCTTACTGTCATGATAATAATCCAAATTTGATAAATAATGACATATTATATATATTAATTTTGAATTTTCAAAACTTTATAAAATCAAATAATGGTCACATGATTGAATTCATTGAGCTTATTTGTTACGAAATATTTGTTATAATGTAAAGTATTCATTTTGTCTATCGGTTATAAAGGATATTTCGAGAAGCAAACATCGCAAGAATTCAAATTTTAGAAGAATATTCCCTATTATCCAAGATATATCCTAATTAAATTTGAGGATG
This sequence comes from Androctonus mauritanicus, assembly GCA_011317285.2. NCBI lineage: Eukaryota > Metazoa > Arthropoda > Arachnida > Scorpiones > Buthidae > Androctonus > Androctonus mauritanicus. The sequence continues at coordinate 4,508 of WUQG02265397.1, read as the reverse complement.
CTATGGGTTTTCATTACGAAATGGTATTCATACGAAACAATAATGGTGACCATTGAGAAACATTAAAATAACATTATCTCTGAAACTATTTGATCACACATGAATAATATTATAATCATTTGAAAGGATTTTAGGCATATTTTAAAAGAATGATCTTAAGTAATTACTTTTTTCATCTGTTTTTTTTGTCAGATCATGCAAAAATTATCTGAAGAAAAATACCACAAAGTATTCAAACATTATATGATCATTTTTTCCATCCTATCTATAAGCCTATTAATTTTAAAAATTCCATATAATATTCACTTATACACTTATATGGAATTTTTAAAATTACACTTATAAGATGATAATATTCTAAATTTAAGAATTCTATATATATTTGAAACTATTTGTAGCATATAAAACATATTAAATGTAATTATTTTTGTAAAAAAAATGATTGTAACGTTACTTAGAAAAGTTCTATATATTTTTTATATTACAGTTAGAGACACAACTGTAATATATTTTTTATATTACAGTTAGTATAGATAACAACTTTTCTACCTTTTTATTGTGTTAAGCTCGCGATTAATAAACATTTTATTAGAATTAATTTTTAAAAAATCGATATTTTTAAATAAAAAAATCAAATTAAAAACTTTAATATAACAATAATTTAATATAATATAATATGCCAATATTTATAATTTGTGATGATATAAGCAATGAAATGATAGAAAATGCGAAGAAACAAATAATTGTTTCTGAGAAATCATGCGAATAAAATAAGTATGATTATTTGTGTTAAAAATTACTTTAGGACTTTCTTAAAAATTCAGTGTTACTTTAGAAACTAATGTCAGAATTAATTATTTTCATAATCTAATTTAAGAAAAAGAAAAATAATTCTAAATCAGAAATGCATAATCCCCAAGTCGAGTCTAGAAAGACTTCTGAGTGTCGCAAAATTTTGAGACTTAAAAACCCCCGAAGAAACTAAAATTGAACATTTTTTGGCAACAATTTCAGAATTTCATAGAAAAAACATTTAACATCTTGGAAGCAATTCGGAGAGCTCTTCTTAATAGCTCAATAAAAATCGGTCTCAACAGACCTCGAATGTAATTAATCCTTGGAAACTTCTTATATCTCTCGGAGTGTTGTATTTTCAAAAAATAGTAACAATAAAGAAATCAACAAAATTAACTACTGTAATTAATTATTTTTGAAAATTTGATTCTTCCAAATTTGCACGAGATACTATATGATGATGAACCAATTAGGAACCCATTACAGACTACCACAACCGTTACAGAGTTGGCCGGTATAGCGAAAAATGATCAACGAGCTGTGTCTACCCTAGAAAAAATAAGTAATAGGAAGGCATCGCTTTTCTAATCGACCGAAGTATAGAGGTCACATCAAGTTAACATTTGAAAATTGGGATAGCGATCAAAAGACTTTGTACATCTCTATTTTGGATGTATTTGTTAATCTTAATAATATTAGCATTATTTGTGATTTATAAATTTATATATATATATATATTTCATATTATTTTATGATGAAATACTATAATAAATAAGCAGGATGATTGAAATATAGAGAATTTATATTAAATATAAAGTTTTCGTTATTTTAATATGAACTTTGGTGCTATAAATGAGCAAACTTTATATATAGTTTAGGCTTTATAAAAATATCAATTTGTTTATTAAAAAGTAAATCTGAAATACAATACTAATTGAAAAAAATTATTAAATTTGATGAAATTGCTCTATAATGCGGCTATTGATATAGAATATATGAATGGTTCGATACTGAAGTAAATTAAGTCCATAAAATTAGATTCTATAAAATCCATATTTTTATTAGTTTTCATACAATAAATCGATTGACATTCTCACAGACAATTGTGTAGAGTCTGCTATATCATGTTATGAATAAATTATAATTGACAAGATTTGAAGAATTATATTTTTGAATTTATTCACTTCAATACTATCTCATATATAATACTTATATATATATAACTATTCATAACTGAAAAACCAAAATTTAACATATCCATAATTGTATTAAAATTTGTATTTTAAGTGAAAAACCATTTTTAATAAAATTACCTTATTTAAAAAACTATTATATTGGAAGCAAAATTTTAGAAAATTCGTGTAAAAGACGAAATTTACATGATAATAGATGTAGTCATTGTATTATAATTAATATAAGAAATAAATTTTATTAATTTTAATATCATTCCAATTTTTTTATTAAATAGCAATTATACTGTATATATTCAGTTAATGATATTCTAAAATTAACATTTAGGTACACAGAAAATTCCTGTAAACTCATCCATTAAAGATGGAACAAGATGCTCCCGTACAACTTCATGAATAGAGACTAGAATGATTCGCTCAGATCCGCTTTCATTCCAAGCAAAAGAACCCTCTAGTAACTAAATCTTCATTAGCAGCAGCTGGAGATATGCATATTAATATAAAATACAATTAAAATTGTTAGGATTATGATATCAATGAACTGAAATTTCAAATTCAATCATTGCTGAATTATCTGGAAAAACCAGAGAAGACAAAGAGATGATATTATACTGACTCTAACTATAATCTATCCTCTTTTAGATCCTGATGTAATATTACATTAAAAATATTTGTTCTGATATAAATTTACGTAAATTTTCCCTATCTATAATATATGCTATTTCATCCTATAATTTGTCAAGCATAACGAGGATGAAGTCATTGAATTGAATCAATATTCAGTAAATAATCTCGATATAGTTAAGGTAAAAAATAATTGGAATATTCTATTCCATAACAAGTAAATGAGTTCACATAGAAACAATGAAAATAAATATGTATATGTACTGTATCAATACAGATCCATAAACGTACACATACAAATGCACATGTATATGTATATGCATATATATAAAATTAAACATCTGTCAAACATTAATAAAATTCTTTATTTATGCATATATAGAAAAAATTTAATATAGTTATTGAAAATTAAGAAAAATATTTTATTCAAATAATATTCAAAACAGTACGTTTGCAAAGAGAATAGCAAATTGTTGGTATTAATTTTTTATGAATCATTCACATCAATAAGAGATCAATAAAAGCGCTCGATAAATTGGTCGTTACAGATGATTCATTTTAATCATGTAATAATGACTAAATATTTTTCTTGCATCCACGAATAGCCATCGTTTAATATTCTCGCAAGTGATATTAATTTGAATAGATTAATTTCATTAAACTTGTATCGAACTGTTATTATCGTGCAGATCTTAATTTTTATTTAAGTAAAAAATTATTTTCTTTCTTTTGCTTTAAATTAAAACGTTTCTACTGATATTTCTATAAAAATGGGAATATTTGTTACGCAACTGTTTAAATACATAAAATAGTTGTTTAATGTCCTAAGCAATGACAGTTATGCATTGATTGGATGAAAATCAAGTCAATGTGGTTTGTCTTAGCCGTCAGTTTATCTAATGAAACTAAATTCATTCGAATAATGAACAATAACTGACTTTCTAATTTCCAACTTGGTTAATTTCTGCACTGTTGCACTTCAATTTATATATCACTCTGAAAAATAAATCTCTCTTAATGTGCTGAAATGTTATTTTGACTAACTAATGTTTATTATGTAAATTTGACACGTCATCATCCAACCTCTGATGCTGAAATAAGTTTTATCGTTCAAACATATATAATGATAAAAAAAACTAATATTTGAAAAATATTTTATTAAATATGTCCATTTTCAATAAACATTTATTTATTACAAGAATATTACACTTAATTTAAAGTTGAACCAATAAAATAAATAATGGAAAAAATACGTTTTTTTTTTTTTTTATAGTTTCACTGATAAACTTATTTATTTAATTAAAATAAACATATTTAATTAGCAAGTATTCGTATTCAATTAAAAATGTGATATTTGATGCTTACTAATTCACAGCATAAAAAAAGATAAAAATTTCAATTCTATGATGATTAATTGAATATATTAAAAATCATAATAATTATAAAGTTTAAAATAGTACAGAACTTAATTAGTATACAATATGATCATAAAATAGTTTAATATTTAAAAGTAAGTTTAATATAGATTTACAGAAAAAAATATATATATATAGTATTAGCTAATTCAAGTCATATATCTATTCGATTTTATAAAATAGCAACTTATAGTTTAAACATACAAAATATTTTAATAATAATAATCTAATAACCAAGTAAATTATCACATTATAATATTTCCATGTTATTTGGACATATTTTATAATCATAATAATTAATTATCCAAATTAATATGTAGATAATACAAGTAGAAAACCAGTATGAAAATGGATTAACAGATAACTAATTAATTGAATTAAAGCATTAAGTTTATTGTTTCGCTAAAAATATTATTTTGAATGAATGACTATTATACAGCTAGTTCTCGACTTACGACCACGATCGGTTCCGACAGACCGGTCG
>WUQG02265286.1:0-17928 GCA_011317285.2 Androctonus mauritanicus | reverse complement strand
TATAAATCGAACCCGTGCAAAGTGAACTTTTCCACGTTTCCTCTACGATTCGAAACATTCGAGTTCTTTCTTCTTGTTTTGCATGTCAAAACATGTAAGAACCGTTAAAAAGATGCACCAAATTACTTATATCATGAATCATTTTGGAAGTGAATGGTTCTCTGCTTCCATCCTTCACCCGTTAACTTCAAAACACACAAATAATTTTAATAATAATAATAATAATAATAATAAGAGATAAAGCATTAACCGAATTTTCTCGGAAAATTTAACGACATTTATAGTTAATTTTATTAAAAATTTTGACGTATAACGAGTTCATCCGGTTAAAAACCATATTACAAAAATTAAAACGCGAAAATTCTCCTACAAAAATGATATTTTTGATGAGCGTCGAAGATATGTTGTTGGCATACAAATGCGCTCAGGTCGAAAGGTCAGTGGAGTTTCAATTTTTGCATCTCAATCTGCTTGAGCCATCAAGAGCAGATCTGTGGGTGTTCGGCGCCTGAAATAGGAAAAAAAAAAAAAAAAGTAAAGCATTAGTCTCCATCTTAGCGATTCTTCGGATACTAGAATAAATTAAGTTGTCCAGTACAGCTGCGGGCACCAACTAATTGAATGGGTCTTGCAGAAGCACGATTATTTGTCGTTCCTCCCACTTTAAGAAGTTTAGTCTCGGAAACTATTACTTTTGATAATTGTCTATAGTTTTAAATCAACTAGACTTTAATTACAATAATTTAATTACGTTTAAAAGTCATTGTTAGCAAATTCAATTTATTATATGGGAGGCCACAAGTTGGTGCGATCAATGGGAAATTGGTAGGAATATTTCCACTTGTCAGGCAGCTGAACTGTCATCTCCACATGACAGATGTATTGGAAAGAGAAGAATTTTACAGGTTTATATGAGAAGGTGTTTAGAAGTCCGGAAAGCAGAAATGCTTTGGATCGCCTGTAGAGCTTCTACTCTTTTGTAGAAACGTTCTGTTAAGGACAGCCTCTGATTGTATTTTGTTGTCGTTCAGTTCTCCGCATCTATACAGAAGGACTTTCTTCTTTCCAAAACGCATGCGATTGACAGTGATTAGTGCTTTTTTATGTAAGTTTTAAGCGGTAGTTTTTTTTTTTTTATATATCATAATTTGAATTTTTGCCACCCTTTCTCCATGTTCTCCAATTTATCCTTTCATCGTTCCATTCTTCCACTGAAAGAAACAAACAATTAGTGTTTAACACAGCAAAGCAAAAATCCCAAACTTCATTAAAACATAAAAAATAAAAAAAAATTAACATAATTTACCTCTATAAAAGATTTTTTTCCGTTGTAATCCAAGATTCATTACGGATTTCTTTTTTGTTTTTTTTTTTAATGAAGGATTCGTTGAAAGCTCTCAGGATGAGCAAAAAAAAAAAAAAAGAAAAGAAAAATTAATTAAATAAATAAAAAGTGCATTTATATCTATTATAATATCGTTTAACAGTAAATTTTTCTCGAAATAACTTTCTAACGACACCATTAAATAATTCAAAGCTATAATAAAATAGCGGAATAAACGTTAAATATTCAAAAACCTACTCGAGTCTCGGGTTTTCTTTCTTTCTTTTTTTTTTTATTTTCCTTTTCCAAATCAGTGCCAACACTCAAGAAAATTGCAATCGCAGACGTTAACTCTTAAATGACTTTACAAACAGCTGACAAAGCAACAAAAAAGCAAAGTCGTTCGAGTATAAAAAACCATCAAAAACTACGTTAAATAGAGAAAAGCAGAAATGGATCGTCGCACCTGTAACAGGTAGAAGTGCAGTTAGATTGGAATAGAGAGGTCATCAAAATGGCACGTGTCCTATTAAAGGCTGAAAGTAATAAATGGGTTGAGCAATGACTGGAACCAATAAACGCACGTGACAATATTGGTTGCTCCTGTTATTGGATGTTTCTTACCCCCCCTAGACTTTGCCCTCCTCTTCCTAAAGTTCTGAAGCTGACAGTAAATTGTCGAGCTGTCGTTTCTTTTTTTCCACTTCTGCACAATTTTTCTTGGTACATCGACTTGTTTGCTTTCAAAGTAGCTATTTTTTTACACTTATTTTTTCATAATTTTTTAAACTTTTCTCGATTTAGAATTTTCGCATAAGTAAAATCCGTGGCATTGGCAATAAAGACCAGATTATTAGAAGATTGGAGTGTTTTCGGCAAGTCTGCACTTCTAGCACCAACATTTAATTCGAAAACTATCGTAAAATTCCTATAGTTTGTTCCCACAAAAGTCAGAACTTCTTAATGCCACTGAAATCAGTGCGAACTCTATAAAAAGAAAGATGCTCAAGATAAATTAAGTTTTGCTTCTAAAAATATTCCGAATTTGAAAAATAATCCACAAAAAAAGAACAAAAATTAGCTTTTGAGTTTGGCTTTTTATCGTGAATTGTATGATTTTTGGCAATTTTATATGGCAGGTCATATGTGGACGGAATTTCATCCAATGCAAACTTTCTTTAAGCCGATAAAGGGAGAAAATAGAAAACAAGATTCGATTTTCAATAACATTTCCGACATTTATAAATTATTTTAAACGAGACATAAAGAGGAAAGTGGCAAAGGTCCTTCTAAAACTCCTAAATCTACAAAAAGGATGCATTCAAAATGCCTCTCATATGTCAGAGAGCTATTTTGGTTTGTGGAAACATCTCTAGAATCTATTGTGGCCTTCTACTTAACTTTTTCTGTAAAAACGTCTCACAGGCGCCGAATAATGATAAAGGGTCTTATGTGTAGCAATGGCTGTTTGCCACCTTCCCTTTCAACTCTTCGACCATTAAGAGATGAAAGTGTGTGTTGGCCAACGTTCAGAGACCATTTTATTTACGAATTTTCAATCGTCGATCGATGTGTTTAATTAATTCTCCAAGTCGGAGACTAAGATATTGGCATGGTTAAAAATAGCAGAGAGAACAATATGTGGGACATCCGACAACATAATTATGTTCACAGTCGAATGCTACTTTTATATAAGTCATTATTTCACTCCAGTTAATTGGATTACAACATTATGCTTCTAACTGCGTAATTAGAATGAAGAACAGCCATGTCTACGTACGAATTTAATCGATTTTAAATGCCCACGCTTTGTTTTAATATTTAGACAGTTGACAAGAGTAAAAATTGCGTAACGACAGCGATAAAACTGGTTACAGCAGCGTGTATGTTGGCCAAGCAAATGTTTGAGTCAGCAGCATTGACGATGTGCAGTCATGCATTTCTGCAGTTGTACACCCACACCTGCGCCTATTACGTCCTCATTAGAAGTAAAGCTGTCACATCTGCAGTACCAGCCATTAGCTTACGGTGCTCCTCAATTGTCACCTCCTCCCTCCAAACGAGCGAGCATCTGCAAAGATCAGGTGACAGCAAAACTGTTTCCAGGTTTACGTTCCTTCTAAAAATAATCGTTTTAATTCGGTTAGAGCTTGGTCGTCAGCCGAGTTTCTCTCTTCTATCGAATTATTATGCGTACTTATCGAGTATTCAATAAAGGATTAAAAGCAGAATTTATGCTAGATGCGCGATTATGCGCTTCGACGACTTCCAGACAAAGATATTAAACCCTTCTACGGATATTGGTAGAAGAGACTGATTAGTTTGTGCGCGGCTGCCACTTGATATAAATTACAATCGCTCCTATATTCCCAAGAACAAAAGACGAGGAGGCAAACGTACAAATGGATATATAGTCGCACCGCTTTGTCATCTCTTTTTACTCTTTACTACAGAAGTAAAAATGGACGTTCTTTTTATCGTTGCCGACGTGAAAGGGTTGTTGCTTCCAATCCCTTTTGATCGTATTAGGGTATATCGGGGCTTATATCGGACTGTGTTATCTCTGGAATGAAGTGCAACGTACCAAATTATCATCTGCAACCATTTAGAACGACCTACCCGAGGGAATTTCTCTGAAGACGTCATCTCCGCAGAGTGGACATCCTGTTGTTAGTCTCAGTTTAATGATCATCGGATGTCCGTCATTCAAACCATTTATTGGATCGGTGGACCTTTTCCTTTCAACTGCGAGTCGCGGATCAATTCCGTCTTTTGTTTCGGAATTTATAACCTCACTCGTTTCCGACTTAACGCTTTCTACATATTGTCACCAAATATTTTTTTTTCTCTCGACGAATTCAAACGCATTCAAAAGAGGTTTATTGATTGTCTTCGGGGCGTGAAGTGCAAGATGCAGTTTCTCGAGATGATTCTCTCTTTTACTGGTTAATAAATTTATTAATTAAACTGCTAAAATATATTTTGAACAGTAAAAATTATACATTTTTTTTGTTAAATTTTATTTTTATTCACGTTTTTTATTTATTCACCACGCAAAAGTAGTAAAATATACTTCGCTTCACCAGTTATCTCCATATGTGTAGTTGTTGACCGTTATATAAACTGTGAGCAGCCAAAAAAAAACAAAAAAAACTTGGAAAATATTACCATATCGAAGAATTGAGAGTAGGAATTTCGTAAATAGATATGTGATTCACATGAGTAATTGAAAAGTTTTGGAAAATAAAAAAGATTTTCATATTTAAATCTTTCTTGCTCACTTTCCCTTCGATTATTCAAAAACAAGCGAGAGGAAATGATTTATAAAAATTCAAAATAAATCTCAGAAACGTACATCTCGACTGATTTGATCCTGTAAAAGCATTTTGATATATTTTACAGCAATTTGGAGCAGCTGCTAGAGATCTTTATAAATCTGCAACGAATTTACGTGCGACATTCCGCATATCGATGGTCTTTTGGATTTTCCTAGGCGCTTAGAGAAGGGAAGAAAAGCAGCATTAGTAGAACGACTGCATACGTATCGTCTTTTCTTTATGATTCCGCTCAGGAAGAATTTAATTCCTGTATAACATTTATCTAAGCAATAAGAAAAATTTCGAATTAATCTGGGATAAACGATAGAAGAAGAAAAATCCGTCTGGGTAAGATTACGTACAACGTTATGCTCTTTAAATATTTAACTGTTAATATACCATTAAATCCCATAATTAAAACGAATTCTAATCGATCAATTCGGTAAATTGGTAGAAAATTTACCATCCATACAATTATGCCGAAGAATCCTCGGAGTAAGATTTCACCATTTAAGTCACAGAACGGAGTGAGGCGATTTTTTTGTTTGGTAGAAACATTAGATAAACGACTTCTTCTTCCAGAGTAGATCATTTATATTTTCCGAAGTGGCTCCACATGTTATTAATCGTCGTGTACTTCACAAGCCCGTAATGCATGGATTTCTTCATTTGGATCGAATTTCTTTCCACGCTTATACATCATACTAATCCAACTCCGAATTCTGTACAGTATAACAATGTTTGTATGAGAAATTACGTTCTCTTCTTTAATTTTCGTAAAATAAACTTTCTCTCGAACTCTCTTATCTCCATTGTATTCGAACTTCTTTCAACTTGAAGAATAAATCTTTCTTCTCCCTTTTTTTGAAACGTCGACGAGTAATTTATTTTTATATACTTTGATTCAATTCGAAGATTAATCTCGGGATTCGAATCTAAAATAATTTTCAAACTTCCGGAAGCTTCACTTAACAGCACAATAAACGTTTCTTAAAATGTTTGCATGTCTCCCCCATTTATGTATTCAACCAATAAACCTTATTGAAATAAATGTCAATGGTTTCCTCCTGCTCCAGGAAATGTTTTCCAATATTAAAAGCTGTTTTTCATCAACCAAAATGTATCTATAGTTACAAAAACGACTGTTGCAACCGAAGGAATATTCAAAAAATATATATATATATATATAAAAATTTTAAACCACTTACAAATATAAATCTTTCTCGAATGTAAAATTGGAGAAAATTTTTTTGAAATCTCTTGATTTACTGAAGCAATCAAATTCTAGAAAGAGAGAGAGAGAGAGAGAAAGATTACAGGAACTCTAAAATGTATATCAGAACTTTTTCTCTGATTGAAATTTTACGACAGGTAAATTCGAGATGGAGTGAAAGCAACGTTTAATATATATCCTTTCTTGAAAAAAAAAATAAAAAATAAAAAAAAAGTTAAGCTGGCTTAAGATGATAGAGTGGCTAAACTTTGAAAACTCGAGTTTATCCTTTTACTTTAAATCCCAATTTTAAGATCCTTCTTATCTCCCTAGGGATCTTAAAATGTAGACATTAACAGTCAGCCAAGAAATGAAGATTTTTTTTTTTTTCTCTTCCTCCTCTTCTTCTTCTTCTTGGGAGAAACTATAAAAATGAAGACGTTTAAGATTAAGGTTTACCACACATTTAACGTCTATTAGATGGTTCAATTCCGTCAAAAATGATTTTCTTTACTTTTTCTTTTTGGTACCGGTTGGTTACTGATGCATACAGTTTGCTTAAGATTTTTTCCACTTTAACAGTTTTATCGTTTTCTCTTTTATATCGGAAAATGAAAGGAATTGTAATATATATATATATATATATATTTTCTTCTCTTAAGGTGAGAAGGATTTAATTTTATTTCTTCCATTCCAATACTTTGCAATTTAATTTAACAACCAAAAATTTTTATGCTCTCCTTTAAAGTGAAAAGTCGCAAAACTCCGGTAATAGTTATTATTGTAAGCTCCTTTTGTATGTTTTTTTTTCCTCTCTAGAAAATAAAAAAAAAAAAAAGATAAGTTGGATCAAAAAGAAAAAAAAACTTGGAATTTATACAAAAAATAAAGACTGGTTTGAACCGAAGTGATGTATGGATCCACTGATAGTTATTTATGCTCGCTGTCCATAATATGGGAGAAAAATATGCAATTTATGGAACGATTATAAAAATCTGGAGATTTATTCACCGAATAAAAATGAAAAAGCTATATTGTAGTAGCGTTATAGGAGAGAATGGCGTAAAAATGCGTCAGAGAATAAGAAAGGGCAGTAACAGCGATATAGTTGGATAGTGTAGATCAGAGAGGACCATTGCAGAACTAATGGGCCAGCTTGTGTTAACACACCGTCACCTAAACCACATGTGCCAAAGCTATTAGAAGAAGAAAGAATCCACTTGGAACAAGCTGCCACCATTCGATTGCTACACTTTATCGGTTGATTGTGAACAGTTAGTGCAAACTGGAATAAAGAAACATTGTTATTCAACAACAGAGAACAGGATGTTCCGAAAAGATTCCAGTAAATGCTGAAGAAATATCTTTCTTTTGACTTATAATAGAAAAGGAAGAAGAAGAAAAAAAAAAGATAAAAGGCTGAAAGAAGTGATGACACGATAAATGTGCAACATGCTGTGACCTAAATATTGTCTCTTCTCTTTTTAAAAGATCTTTTCTGTAAATGTAAAGAAAAGTTTTTGCTTTTCTTCGTAAAAATTTGTGGTTTGTTTAGAAAAATATTTCTCAAATCGTAGTATGTATATATATATATTTATCAGATTTAACGTAAAATATTCGGCTCAGCGATTTTTTTTTAAGTTAATGTAAGAAATATATATATATTTTTCCAATACGAGAAGGGCTTTTTTGCATTTTCAGAACCCTACAGCACTTTTTGTTCAGCATCTCGTAAATACCTAGCATGAGTTTCTTGCTTTTTTTTTTTTCTTAGCGTTTACCTTCTGGAATCTGTGGCATTCGTGCAGATCTGATAGAGTCTGAAGCACATTTTGCTGTCTCACTTGATAGGGTTTGAATCACTTTTGTGCCTTATATGATGGCCTTGAAGCATCTCTACACATTTACTTCTCTGAAAGTGTTGCATCGATCTGACTTTGGGTTCTTAAATAGAGATATCAAGAAGAAACGAAAGACGTCTTCTCTCCTGTAATAAACGTCAATAGAAAAGTCTTTTCTATCCCTTAATTATTCGACGATTAGGATCTTTCTTGTCGTATTCGGTGACAGAACATCAGAGAAAATAGCTACTCAACATTGCTAATTTGACAGCTCGTTCGTTTTATAACTTCTCTCCTCTTCGCTTGGAGAAAAGTCATCTCTGATAAATATATAATTTTTCCATCGAAACGTTGACATTAGAAGAATTTTTTAAAATTCGTTTTATAAAATTAGCCATAGAAAAATCAATCCTTTTGTTCGTTAACTGTCCATCCATCGATTTAATATTAAATCCATGTTTTTTTTTTTTTTTCCGTTTTCCTTGATGGAAACGTGTTTCTATTTAGATCTCTCTTGCAAGAAAAGTTTAAACGATACGATACGCATTCGAAACGAAGGAGAGGGGGGAAAAGTATTCAGATCGATAACGTGCAACATTTATGAATAAAAACCTGAGATATATATAAGACTTAATTTTCAATTGAAAAATTTGTTTGTCAAACATCTGTTCAGAAAATGGCTATCGGTATTCCTAACCAGTGACAACTTTCATCGATCCAGATTATGAGGCATCCGAAACGACCAACTAATCGTTGGCCTTCGCTCTTCGAATACATATGAGCTTTAAGAATTTCTATTGATCGACTTTCTAGTAGAGGAAAGCCTTCAAAATCTTTGTCATGTTCGAAAAAACTCCCCTGAATACCACTAGCAACTTTAAGGGTTAAGAAAACAGTTTGCTGGAAGCAAATTGTCCTTTATCCGCTTTGCTGTCCTCAGAAAAAACGACAGAAATCTTTAGCACATCCTTCACGCTGAATCTAATTTTTTAACCTTCTACAGATGGTAACTTTTTCACCTTCAACAGTCCAATGGCAATCTAAATTATCTGACTTTTTATCTATTCTTGCAGTTAATGTGGCTATTTAGCTAGATAACTCCCATGGTTAATGGATAGTCATAGATATAGCGTATATATAAGTAAACCTAACTTAGATTTAGATCAATGCCGTTGATTAGATCGAATGTGCCAGATAATCGAAAAACTTTATCCTCCATTTGGTAAAACGATTTAATCGATTAATTTTTCTCCCAAATAACAGTTATTAACTCAAACGATTTTAATGACATAAATCAACTTCTTTAATTATCTAATTAATTTTTAGATAAATATTATCATCTAGACGTCGGGATTGTCAAGTCGTTCCGCTACTTTAGATGATAATTATGCATTATCAAAATTATCTAATTATTCGGCATTCTAATTTAGATAATAATCTAAATGCCTTCTGTAATTATTTATGATTCTCTATGGATAATAATCATCATATTTCATTGTTTCCACTTATTTTTTTTTTTTTAATATAAATTAAGATTATTTACGTTAATTAATTTGTTTTAAGATAATTTTAATTGGATGATAATAAAATCGCCATCGTCTACAGAAAGTTTCTTTCTCTAGTTTAAAGTTTGTGAATGTCTAAAGTCTGAACGTCGAGTATGGAATCTTACAGAAGACGGCTTAAATGAGAATTTATCTATTAATTATGCTGCTAGGGTATTAAAAGAGAATCAACGTGTGAGGTAGTAAATATTTTATGAGATTTACTGTTTAGAAAGCCTTCTATTGTCACCTTATAATAAATTCGTTAATGTACTTCTTATGGGACTTTGAAGTTTGACCTCATTTCCTTCTCACTTCTAAGCAATTTCGGACCAATGGTTCCGTGTAAAACGAGTTTTGCAAAATCGAATTAAGTAGACTGTATAAAACTGTTCTCAAATTTTACTTATTCACAATACAACAGTAGGTTTCTCGTTCACACAAACTAGACAACAAGCAAAGACGAACTCGAAAAATCCACACACAATACGAGAAGCAGCTCTCTTAACGTTGTTGCCAACTGCAACTAAAACATATATAGTGTTGCCACTCTAGAAAAATAATAAATAAATAAATAATCTAACAGATTCCTTTCGAAACTTTTCGGAAATGCTACATTTTCCGGAATTTTTTTTTTTTTCCGTTTTGGTTCTTATGCGGAATGCAAAACGTTTTTTATTTATATAAAAAATAAAAAAAAATAATAATACGCTTTTGATCTACATTCAAAAAACGAAAATTTTGGAAGAGTTTTTTTTTCTTGCCTTTCTAAAAATTCTGTAACCAAACAGAAAAAAAAAGAGAGAGAGAGAGAGAGAGAGAGAACACTATGACACATCCACTTTCCGGCAGGTTGGGGTAATAGTTTTGTCGGTGGCAATTTTATGACGTAAATAACCTCACCCGGGGACCATAACACGGAATTCGTCAGCGGTAACGACCTACGAATCTAAACAAACACACAATGAGGAGCCTTTAGAGAGGTTTTTGATGTCACCAACCACTTTTATCTCCAGAAAATAAAATGTTCGCATTATAAAACGCAGTTTAAGTAATAATAAGATTGTAAATTATCCGTTTTTATTCATATTTTTTTGGATTAGCCGCATCTCTTTTTTTTTTTTTTTTAACGAATTTGTGTATATAGAATAATAAAAAAAATAATTCTAAAATGTTGCAAATTTTGTTAGCAGTTTTAACGACGCCACGTAAACAAACTTGTAAGAATTTTTATTAGTAATCACTTTAGAGTAAAATAAAACCACGCGCCATAATGATTTTGGCTCCAGATAGTTTAAAAATATATAAATTAGTATCAAGAAAAAAAAAAAATATATATATATATATATATGTTATGTTAGTAATAAAGAGTTAAAAGTGCAAGTTTGTCATTATCGAGTAGTTTGTTATGATAGAAATCGTGTTACATTAGTAGTTCAGTTTAGCATCAATACTAAAATTCGATAGTTATTACTATAGTAGTAAAGAGTTAGTTTCTAGCGCTTGTCAGATGTGCGACGAATACCCGTATTTCTACTAGAATGATCTTTACATTCTTTTCAAAAAATTCCCATTTGGAACTATAGATTTTATCGATAGTCATACATCTATTTTGTGTGAAAACTTTGAAAATCCTACTTTAAAACGTGGCTCCATGCAAACGTCAATAAACGTCCGAGTCTGTATACGTGTTCAGAATTCTCGATACTTGTACGTATATTTGACGTTCTGTATGCATTCTACGTTTTAAGAAACAGAGCAGGATCATCCGTCTTATACTTTCTGTCTTTATCTCCCCCTTAGATATATAAATATATATATATATATATATTTTTTTTTCTTTTCTTTTCTTTCTCTTGCCTTCTTTCTTCATCCGGGAGAACTCGAAAATTTCCATTAATCAGATTCGTAATTATTTTTTTTTGTGTGTGTAAAAATATTTAAAACTTGTAAGAAAATTATTAAAGGTATGAAGAAGGAACACGTTTTAAACAAGTGAACGAGTGAAAAATTAAGAAAGAAAAAAAAGAAGAAGAAAATGAGGAAAAAAAGAAAAGATGGAGTACGGTTATGTAATAATGATGAATTTGTTTTACTTCTCCATGAAAAATCGAACTGGACGTGTGTTTCGATGAAAATATTAAAGATTTATCGTTAAAAATATTTAAATTAATTATTAAAAAATATTTCTTAGTATTTTTGATACTCCAAATTACGGAATTTTAGTCAGAAAATGACTTAAAAAGATATTTTAATAAAGTCAGAAGAGAAGCAAAAAATATCCATAAAATTTTTAAGAGTTTTCTTATAAATAAAGAGCGAGATGATATCCTACAGATTTCACTTTAATACGTATTTTTGTAACCTATAAAAAGTATTAAAATGTTACTTTTAACACTCAAATTTTTTTGTAGGAGAATTTTTCTTTTTTCTTCTTGGGATTCTATTTAACTTTCTCGAGGGACGGTGTCAAAGCAAACGAAGCTAACAACACGACAAGGAGTGTTGCTACAAGACAGGAAAACTTTCTCTGATCAACGAGACAGCTGTTGTCGTTAAGTCAGACAAGATAACGACAAACTATGTCATCCTCTCTGTCCGCCATCAAGCGAAAGAACTTTTCTTTGTTTTTCATCTTTACAGCGAAAAACTTTAATCCAAATCGATTAAAATGATTAAATCGAATTTTTCCAACGTGAGAAAATAAAAAAAAAAAAAAAAATTAAGAGATTGTTTCCTTAAAGTGATTGTCAAGTATTACACACCAAAGTAGAAAAAAAAATATATTTTTAATTTTTTTTTTTTGAGTGACTATGCATACTTTTAAAATTTTCAGGTTTTATTTTTGATATATACAGAAAATCAGATTTTAAACCAGAATAAATTTAATGCAGGTAATAAAATTCTAGTCATCTAATAAATTTTCAATTTTGTTTCCATTAATGTTAAAGCGGAAACCTTGTTATAGTCAAAAATAACCACTTCATCACGCGATAAAGTTATAAAAGCTTTATAAAAAAAACAGAAATCTAATAATAAACTGTGCAATCAGTTGTTTGCATTAAGCAATTATAGTTGCTAATTTGCTCTCCAAGTGGAAGGGTTGTTTTACTCTATATCTCCAAATGCACTTCACACGTTTCATTAATTTTTTTTTTTTTTCTTCTTCTTCTTCTTCTTCTTAAAGGAACTGGTTATGCAGACAGTTCTCTGTTATCTATACTTTTAATAAAACTGACTAGTTCTAATTAGAGGATCGAAAACTTTTAGCAATATATAGCGACACGAATTTAGCATTCTTACCGATATCTGGAGTGCTATTTAAACAAAATATCTTATAATTGGCCTCTCCAAAGTCGTACTTCTCCACACTTGTGGCTGAAGAACCGTCTTTTGAGTAACTGGCAACTAAAAAGAAAGCGATCCGAAAAGGTGAGAATTTTTAATCTTATTCCTTATCGTTACAAAGGGGGAAAAAATTCTTTTTTTTTTTTTTTTCTTGCAAAATGTAGAAAATAAATTAATGGACATGCGCCGAAAATCGTTGCTATTGCATTGCATAAGTGACTGGGAGTGCGGAATAAAGAACCATCTGTCATTGGAGCAGAAATAGTTAGATTACTCTTGTCCAATCTGTCAAACAATGACAGTTGGAAGAACCGAAGTTGGAAATATAAATTCAACCTACAGGAAAACCATTAAGACTCAGCTTCCCCCCCTTCAATAGCTTTACGAAATCAGAGAATGAAACATTACTTGACAGAGAATATTTTCTTTTTTCTTCTTCTTCTTCTTCTTACAAACTGTCAAAAGTTGTCTAAATAGAGCGCTCTACTTTGCTTACGTTTTTCGGATATCTTGGCTAAAATATATCAATGTCTGCGTAATTTATAGACTAAAGGAAAAATATGTATTGATAATGCACTTTATTTCACAAAAATATCACAGAAACTCAATAGCAGTAAAAAACCTTAATGCAGGATGTTTTAAAGGTGAACAGAAACACAAATTTTTTTTTTTTTTCATACTTAACTCTATTCAATTTTTTATACAGAATATAATCGATTTATACAGCGGAAAAAAAAAATTATTTTCAAGGTATAAGAGCGTCGACAGAGGAACTTTTTTTTTGGGATACATCTTTTTGTTTTCATATTGGAATACCCAGTTGTGGTTAAAGGATTTGCAAGGCGACTTTTGAGCAAGGATCAGACATCCTACAAACTTGTATATTTTTTTTTCTTCGACACGAACCATTTATATTTACAAATAACACGCTTAACTTCTAAATTTGCAAACGTATCACAGGGTTGCACAACGGTTCCCGAAAAAGGCACCGATTTTTTTCCGAATTTGGGGTGGAGAAATTTTTCTTAGACCACTTTTAGTCTTTGTCGTCTGCACCTGCTAGAACTGTGTTATCACTCGGGTACTTCGATACGTGAGAGAATTCTCCGTTGACACTGTTCGCGCTCCGTAGATTGGGAAGGCTCTGTAAGAACTGAGAATCGTTAGCTTCGTATCCTGGTGAGCTGGTTATTTCTGGAGAAGTGGATGAACTGACTCTTCTTCCATCCATCAGGCTGCTGGAGGATCTTTCGGAATCGGTTGGACTGTGGATACCACTGTAGGCCACCTGAGGTCTCAGATACGTGTCCCTCAATAGAGGAAGATGGCGTGGTCTTGGCGATCCCGTCAACACAGCAGTCAAGGAACTGATAATGTTTTGATTCGATCGAACCGAACTTTTACGTTCCCAACCCGAACAGGGGTCATATTTCTCCACCACTTCGTCATCTATAGTTTCGTATATGTGGTCGGACGCTGGCGGTGCCCTGTCTTGATTTTTTCTATAATTTCTGGGACAATCTCTCCATCTGATGTGTTCGCGGGGTAGAGTCGAGTTTTTTCTCCATCTACTGACGTAATCGGTGGTATAAGTTGATCCGATGATCTGCACGGGGGATGAAAGTCTGTCTACCGCGCTTTGTCGGAGATTTCTCAAAGGATGCTCTTCCGCTTCGTAATTACTAAGTGTGACTATAGAGAGATGGTCTGCAAAGGTTAAAAAGTGCAGTTTATCCGTTGAAATTTTATAAATCTAGCAGCTTGCCTATCAGTTACTTAAAAGCTTGTACACTATTTATTTACCTGGTGTGGTGCAATGAAGAAGAGTAGCATTTGGTGCCATATGTTGCTGTGCTATGCATGAGCTCCAACTCTGATGGTGTAACTGGAAAGAAAAAGAAATATATATACGAAAAGATAAAAATCCTTACAAATTAAAACAAAAATTTATCGTTTCTCCTGAAGGATTCATATAACGAATGACGTTTCTATTAGAATTTACAGCGCGATTTTTGCACATCAATTTTCATTATGGAATTGATTGTGAGAGCAACTCTGTGAAAAGATGAAAATTATCCTACCGTAACGTTTTAAATATTAAAGATGTTCTAAGTAATTATAAACTATATCATTCGGAATTAATATAGAAATTATCTAAGATAATTTTCCTGGAAATATATAATAATCTCTGAGTAAGAACATTAGTTTATTTGTAGAATTAGTTTCGACTCTGGCGAGATGCCAGCCGAGCTACAGAAGAAAGTAGGATTGATTGAAGAAGATTTACCAATCTTATTTTTCTCTAAAAGGTCTTTTTTAAAGTTGATAATCGTCTCTTTGGAGGATAACAAGTTAATAATGGTGATTATCTTAAATGCAGAATATTACGAGCCACCCTTAAGTGGAAGAATGCTGCTTCGTGTATTAAGAACATGCACAGATTAATAAATGATGACAGAGTGCTAAGTTATCTATATAAATTATTCCAAGAAACGAAAAAAAAAAAATAATAATTCAGCTATTGAAACGTCAATTCTTCGCATTTAAAAATTTCTATCGAGTTAAACTCGTAATCGGTAAAAGATAATCGAAATTTTTGTAGTTCTAACGGTCTTCGATTATTCAGATGAGTTACAGAAACCACGACTATAAAGGTAAATTCGTTTATAAATGAAACGATAACAAAAATCTTTTATTTCATTAAAAGAAACTTGTTGCATTATCATAACAATGGCAAGAATAATTAACTCGATGTTCTGGGCTACAGAATTATTATTATTATTAAAAATGCCAAAATAATATTATCCTAAGCAGAAAATTTAACGTTTAGCAAAGCACGATATTGGCAAGTAAGATTTCTCTTTACTTATCCCTTTAGGTCTAATTAAAATACCTGATGCGGTAAATTACCTCTCGATTATCATGTGTCAGCAACGTCTGTGGTCCTGCTTGCAAGCCTCTTAGCCCTTGGCTTGTTTGGAGTTTGAATTTTCAATTAGATTAACAATGTGTTTTGTATTTTTAAGTCTTGCCAACTCTCCGAGTTCAATATTTATATATCAAAAGCTAGAATAAATTGCAATTTCTTAAAATCTTGCAGTGCTGTCTTCTTCTTCTTCTTCTTTTTTTTTTATGGAATTATCCTTTGGGTGCTTTATGCAAGAATCGTCTTTTAATTTGCTTTCAGAAAACAATTTCGATTATTATTAATTATTTACCGAATTGCTGATTAATTACGGCAAATTTTAGATAAGTAAAAATGTAAATATAATTAAATATGTTATGTTTATTTATCATCTTATTTCCACATGGAGAATCGTTGGATCAGAGCATCCTAGAATGATCTGATATATATATACTACAAACTTTATCTGTGTTATTGGGTTGGAAACGCATGAATTCTGTAAATATGATGCTCATAATTTGTCTGGCCATCATCTCCAAACAAAATGATGAATGGTCGAAATAAAAATAATTCTATTAGGACATCTTTGGACTTCTTCCATAATGCCTACTGTAAAGTTGGTTTGTATCCAATGTTAAACATAGTATTAGAGGAGACACATACACACAAACATACGTCTTAGTGATTTGATAAATTTTACCTCCATAAGAATGAAGTCTAAAATGAGTATTGCTTGAAAGCAACGAGATAATTATATATTTAAGCCAAAAAAAAAAAAAATTAGTTACCTGAGGAAGGTATTGTTAGAAAGTACTTTTTAATATAAGAACATTTTTATTAATCTTAAAATTGTTAATAGGTATGGAAAAATAACTAAGAGGATAGGATTAAGAAAGGGTTGTGGATGGGATCGGGTTCGAAACTAAAAAAGTGGGACGAAATGAAAATAATCCGCAACAGTTGTTGCAATACCTGGAGACAGAGAGGTTGGGGTGGGAAGGCAGGAAGTACCCACACTGTGCTGTGCAGATCCTGCGATGGTCCCATTGGACTGGCTATATAGATGGGACCTGCTGTCTCGACTATGGTTTGGGCGGAGGCATTCTGGCATCCATCTTGTCTTCCTCACTGACTTCTGCAATGCTTTTCTAACCTGAAATACATTGGGCCACTCGGTTAACTCGAATTGAATTTCAGTAGAGTAAAATCGAAAATTTCGCTTACCTTATCGTTCTTTACACAGTAGAAGGCAAATATTAGAAGACCCAAGAGAGAATTTAGAGATGTGAAGATGTAAGCGATAATCGTAGACTCTTTATGTAAATATAGCAGAGACAAAGCCCAAGTCGAACCGAGGACCAGAAGAATTAAAAATGCTTCGGTGCTCCAAATCCTGCTGGACGAAACATTTTTTCAGTTTTCCAGAGTTAAATTGGAAAAAATATATATATATATTTTTAAAGCGAAGAGAGGAAGCCACTGTAGTGGATTCAAACAATTTGTCAAGTCAATCACGTGACTTGGGCTACAGTGCTTCCTTCCCTGGCTTTAATATAAAAATAACCTAAAATCCCGGCAAAAAGGAAGAGGAGAGGGAAGAAGGAGAAAAGCAGACTATTGAGAAAGATCCTTACGTGAGTCGACGGTTGATATGTGATAACGCATCTTCATCACTTCAGTGAAGAGCAGGCATGCAAAAGAGGAACCGATTAGTCTCGACTCAGTGAGCGACTGATTACACGCGAGAACCTCCCAGTTAGCTTGGCAAAGTAAACGTTACTTAAACTTTAACATCCTAACGAGGGTGTCCCATAAAACCTCTTTATTCACTCATCTCGTTAATTGTTTAAATCGAATTGAACTTACTTGGCACTCGTTAATTTGGTTTGCTCCTTATTTTTGGCTGCTATGGTTCCGTTGGACTGGCAGCATATCCTGCACAGGATTAGCCCCAAAAATAGTATGCTGGCCTGTAATTTATCAAGATAGTTATCTGAGTTATTTTTCACTAACTTTTTAAAAAAAATCGATAAAGAAAACTATACATAAATAACACATTTTTCTAATAATAATAAAAAAAAATCGTCAGCTCAAGAATTTATTTCGTATCTAATTTTTCTTAAGTAAGTTGAATCTCACTTACCATTGTACAAACCATAGCTGGGCCAACAAAACTAAATATGTAATAGTTTTCTACTCTTAACCAGCAATAACGCTCGGTACCAAAACTGTAAGGGTCAATTACAGCAGAAATACCAACGACCAACAAAGGTACTCCATAAGCGACTGTGTAATACCATTTCAGTCTGGATTTTTCGGACTCGAACATCTCCACCAGCATGACATAAAGTTGAAAACATTCCAGAAACATCCAAGCGAATGCCGATAGAAGTATGTAATGAAGAAATCCGGAAAGTATGGAGCACACAATTGGAA
>WUQG02265176.1:0-20079 GCA_011317285.2 Androctonus mauritanicus | reverse complement strand
AGAAAGCTGATTGGTTGCGAAGATACAGTTCTGCCAGCAGGTTGTCGATAGTAGAACAGTCGGCAGTCGAGAGCTTGGTCGCGTAGAGTGCGTATCTGCCAGTATCCATGTCTCAGTTTAGAGTGTCGCTGTGTTTGTTCTTATTACACTGTAAGTATATAACAACAAATTTTACCTACAATTTTTGCTTATTATTAAAAATATTTAATCACCTTTCAGTTTGCATGGCGAAGTTCGATATCGAAAGTCCCACTATCGTCCGCGAACCTCCGATGCATGTTAACTTCTACAATACGACTGGCACTGTGATCCCGTGTGTGACTAAATCGGCTCCTTTGCCAGAAGTTAGTTGGACCACTACTGACGGCACTGTTATCAAAGATATACCTGGACTAAGACACGTTAGATCCGATGGATCGCTAGTTTTTCCTCCTTTTCCTGCTGAAAATTATAGACAAGACGTACACTCGACCGTTTACAGGTGTGTGGCATCTAACGTTCTTGGAGTTATTGGAAGTAGAAATGTTAATGTTAGAGGAGGTAAGAGAAATTTTTTTCGCATAATTATTCAATTTTATCAATAAAATATGTATTTTTTTTTATATAAATCGAGAATGATACATTTGCATTATTAGAAATTATAACAACATCGAATGACGTTACGTATTCTTTAGAGGAATAAACTCTTGGAAACTATATAAAAATATCTTCGCCTTTCATCAATATTAATGCTTTATAAATATTTATAAAGTTATAAAAGAATTTTTTTTTTTTCAAACTCGAATCAATTAGTTTGATTTCCATACTACATCCATTATCAATAGATAGTCACAGAAGAATCTAGTTTCAAATCATTACGAGGCAGACCACCAATCAATTCAATTTGGCTTTTAACTTTCTAGAGAATTCTTCAATAAAGATGAGTTAGTTTTGAATTTATTTATATCAGATAAGGTCTACTTTTTCCAAGAATTTAAGAGTTAAGATATACTTTATAAAGTTACAATGCTAAATACATCATTAAATGTTTTTTTTTTGCATACTTTAGAAAAATATATCTGTATCTATGGGAAGTTCAAACGTTAACTATCACAAAATACTTTTGTAACTGTAAACAATTAGATTTATTAAGTATGTTCTAGTTAATCACCATAATTAGAAATTAATTCAATTGCATTTGGATTTCATTTATTAAAATTAAATTAATTATTTAAAATAAAATTTAACTTTAGAAAACTTCAATATTACTTTTCTAAACTTATTTAATTTGTACAATTTTTTGCATGGTGATGATTATTTTTTTTGTGAACATATCTATTTTTATATAAATATATTCTTTTGTAAATAACCAAAAGGTATTTATTCAGTACAGTATTACCATTCTATACATTACATCAAAAAAAGTTTTAAGTTGATTATGCTCTCGC
Source organism: Androctonus mauritanicus (assembly GCA_011317285.2). NCBI lineage: Eukaryota > Metazoa > Arthropoda > Arachnida > Scorpiones > Buthidae > Androctonus > Androctonus mauritanicus. Next base: position 18,652 of record WUQG02265176.1, on the reverse strand, counting down.
AATTAAATTTTTAAAAAATGTTTTATTATTGAAAAATAAATAATTAAAGCGAATTTTTCACGTGTATAGTTTGAAAAAAAAAAGAAAAACGCGATCAAAAATTTTGTTGGAAAGAATCTTTCGCGATATGAAAATAAAATAGCCTGAGGTTAGGTAATAATCACTAATGACTTATAAAATTGGAACAAAGAAAGAATGTTCGTCAGCACAAAATGAAAAATATGTGAATGAAATTACTCTTAGCTGTTATTTTTATTAAAATTACAATCAAGTTAACGCTAAGATTTAAAAAAAACGATGATGATAATAATAATAATCTGAGAAATTTAGAAGTATCCGTAAAGATACCAAACAATAATCATTATTGCCCAAAAATATTCATTATTATTTTCCTCAAACATAAAAGATAATTTTAAATATTTCCATACAGTTATCTTTATTAATTTTAATTTAAGTAAAACAAAAAAGTTATCAAGTACGAGAATAATTTATATTCATTTAAATGCGCGTAATTAATGATAAATTGCGAACTGAATAAGTAATTTCGTTTCTTAATTCAGTAAAAGTTCCATTATCTTTCCGAAATTAATTTAGTTTAATCGAAAACATTCTCTTGTTTTTTTTATTGTTTTTAAATACGCATATATATTTTAATAACTGTACGAATTACGATAGTGCGCGGCGAATAAATCTACTCGAAATTTTTATTTCTTATTGTGTTAAACGGAATTTTTCGAAGTTAATATTAAAGCAAACAGATAGAAGATATTGAGTATCAGTTCACGTATTGCAAAGAAATAACTGGAAAGTCTGAAGAAGTTGGATGCGAGAGAAATTTAGTTTAGTGAACAGAGCAAGAGGTTAGTGAAGCTGTACAGTAAGACGTGAAGGACGTCGTGATCTGAAGCACAGAATGAGACCTGCAACGACAGAAGAGGGGAAAGAGAAACTCACCATTTCTCATTGAAATTCTAACAATATATCCTTGACTTATTGCTGATATAGTTGGAGCTGCAAAAGCCTTTTTTGCATCAAATATTAAAGTAGACAGAGTATTTATATAAGAAAAATTTTCCAAACATCATGCATCGTAGTAATGAAATATTTCAACAATCGATGAAAGATACTTCACTTTATCATATTTAATATTTGTTTTTTTTTTTTGAATGATGCATTTTATGTTTAAAGCAATTTTACTTTAAATAAAATTAATTTATATTACAATTATGTATGGCTTAAAACTTATTAATAAGTGTATTCGGATGAGTAACTATTTAGTATATTTATCTTCTTAGCGAGATAAACAGATAAATCTGATAATCTTTGTAATTAGCTGTTTAATGATGAAAGTTTCTGTAGATGTTCATTAAAACAAATCCCCCAAGTTTATAAACGCAAATGATATATTTTAATATTTAAAGTTTAATGACGATATAATAAATTATATAAAATAAAATAAACTAATTTAAATTAAACTTAAAATATTTCGCTTGTCAAACGATAGGAAAAATTAATAATTGACAAATTTAAAAGATACTTTTACTCTTTTCTTCTTCTTTTTTAATTTTTAAATATTTATTACTTTCATAAATCCTTTTCTTTGTCGATAGAATCATAATAATTAATTTATCTGCATTAAAAATAAAATTATATCGATCGAATTCCTTTTTACTTTATTCTCTTCACTTTTATATTTTAAGTGATGAAAATTCTATGTAATATACTGTATATATATATATATAATTAATATTTCATCAGTTTATCTGTTTACTAAAATTACAAGATTGAAAATCTTCAGTTGAGAAGTCACACGTAATATACAAAATTATACAAAATTACAGATGAGATTAATTATATATATATATAGTAATTAATTCTATACTGTTCTTAAAATAAAATTTTATAATAAATTTATTAAAGTTAAGAAACAGTTCGCTTCGAAAATTCTATTCTGTTTTAATGTTTAATAGTTAGAAAACAAGATGCAATATTAGATAGAATAAATAACTAGATAAAATAAATCGGAATAAATTTTTAAAAATATGTTTACTTTGTTACATGCAATAAATAAAGTTTAATGAAAAATAAAAAATAAAAAAAAATACTCCATACTTTCAAAACTTTAATTTATTTATTTTTTTGACTTTGATAAAAATGAAAGTCAACTAAGTTAAAGTACTACGTTTTAAGTTTTAGAAGTTCTCTCTCTCTCTCTCTCTATATATATATATATATAGATATATATATATATTCCTTTTTTTTATTTTCTCTTGGCTTTCATTTCTATGAAGAAAAAGAAACGAAATTTTCTTTTATTTCCACTTGTGGTTAGTTGAATTTCGAAAACGTCTTGAATTTAACTTCTTTTCTATTTACTTAAAAAATTATATATTTGATATAAAATTTTTAACTTTATACGAATATCGAATACAGTGAATATTTAAACTTATCGTCAATGCGCTGATTAAAATATTAAATTAATATAAACGTTTATAATTTTTTAGAGGAGACGATATTCTTAATATATGTCACTCGAATATTTTTTTTTTTTTTTACTTCTGAAACATTGATTATACAATCAGTCAAGGAAAATTCTCGAACCGAAATGTATTCGAAATTTTACATTTAAAATGTTAATATTAATTTTTAAAGAAAGTTTTTCGGATATTTTTTTTTTTACTTACGAAATATTATTTTCGGTAAGAAAATCGTTAAAGTTGTTAGCTTTCATCTTCTGAGAAGAAAGCACATATATCCAATTACATTGGACGTTTGCAGAAAGAAAAAGCAAAAAAGCAAAAAAAAGAAAAAAAAAAAAAAAACAAAGGAATGTCTGTATTTGAAAATCATTGAATTTTTGACTCGCTAGCGGTAAAAAGACACAGAAAAAAAATGAAATGGAAACTTTATCAAAAAGGATTTTTTTGTGATTTTTGTATCTTGTAATGTTCACATTTCATCTTAAATTATAGTTTGAGTCTGCCAACTGGAGGAAGTAGTCTTCTCATGTCAGAAAGTTTCAAAAAAAGTGTACGTTGGAAGCAAGTTGACGTTATTTTTTTTCCCTCTTTCTTTTATTATTTTTTTCCTCTTCCATTTTCATTTTCGCTATTCTTTTATAGAAGAACAAGAAAGTCGATAAGTATTGTGCATATTTAGACGAATTTCAATTACTGACGTGTTTTTCTTCGATACTTTCGAAACTAATGTACATACTATATATGTATGTCAATCATTCACAGAGAGCCAAGGACGGGACTAGAATTTAAAAATTTAGCACCATCAACTCTTTTCTAACCTTCGACATTCTTCTGGAAGAAAAGATAATTACTAATATGAAACGTATTAAAGTGCCAAAGAAAAGATTTCCTTCTAGCTATTAAAAGAAGACATTTTTGCCTGGTATAACATCCAAATTTTTACTGCATTTTAATGTAAAAGTTATGATAGATAGTGATTTGCTTAAGAAGACTTTTCTTATATTCTACGGTTGACTGGTATTTTTTCTGACAGCGGTTATTCAAGATTTTTCACGTCAATTTGATGAGTTTGCAAATATTTTTTTTTAGTAATTTGAAAATATAAAAAAACATATGTGATATTTGCATAATCAGCAAATAATGACCATATTTCATTCTATGATATATTAATGATTTAAACTTTGGCTATTACATTCCCATCAACTGTGAATTTTTTATATTAAAAAAAAAAAAGAAAAGAAACTACACAACACGGTAATGATTATTCAAAAAACAACAAGAGAAGAAAGTTTAAAAGCTCTTTCTGATGTTCTAAAAATGATTTTTTAACTAAAAAAAAAATATCTTTTAAATGTGTGTTTATAATAGTTATGTGTGTAGAAAATAATGTTGCCGCATTGTATACGATACAGGATCAATAATACAGCAAAAAATCAGTAGAAGAAATTGCCTCATTACGAAGACATCTGGCCGGTTCTTATCGTCATATATTTAAAAGTCAATACGTCATCAGTTCCACCTTGTACACGATGGCCATGTCCTAATTGTCATTCTGCTATATGCCATGATGGATAACTTTTTCTTGTACCTGTTCTCATTACCACTTATTTTTATTTTCTTTAATGTTTGCCAAGAAACTTAAATCACGAGTGGACTGTAAAAAAAAATTATTCTTTCTTTAAGAAATGTAGAATATTGTCACGATCATCTTTAAGTATTTAAAACACCCAAATATATGTAAATAATTATTGATTTCACGATAAAACATACCGATTCGTCTCGATAGTTAGTTAACTATCAGAAGGAATCAACAGTTACAGATGATCGGTATACATCCATACATTTCGAGAGAAAAATAAAAGAATTTTTAACTTTCGTATAACTTCATACGGAATTTAATCTCAGACGTCAATTCTTTTGTTGTTCATAAATTTAAAACAAAATTAACATGCACTGATTTCATTAAGAAGTTACAAAACATTTATTTAATTCCATCGATAAAGAAACAATGACGACAACAATAATATGATTTGTTTGAATAATTAAATTAACAAACAAAAATAATATGACTTACTAAGTAATTAAATTAGAAACTTGTCAACTCGTATTAATGTTTACGCATTCATGGATATGAAATACATTGGTTTATCCTTTGTGTTTTTTGTTTTATAAATTAAATATTTATTGGTTTCATATTTTTAAATGACAACAAATATAATTTTTATTGCTAAGCCAAACGTAAGAAAAAACGTCTTCTAGATGTTTGAAGTTTACTAAGTTTTATTATTGAAATAAAAACTGCGTGTGAAATTCCTCACGACTTTTAAACAAATTTATGTTTCATTAGAAAGAAATATTCTATGTTCTATATAAAATAAAGATATAAGATGAAATATTATATCAATATAATAAACTTTTTCGCTGCAAATAATCACGAACACTTAGGAAAATATTCTCAAATAAATAAATTCACTAATATAGAGAACAAATAATGTAGTCAGTAAATAAGATGTATTGGAAAAGAGGGCATGTTATCGAAAGAAAATGAAGTATAACCAGATTTCATCGTGCAATTAAAGAAAGTAAGGTAAAGGGAGAATGGAGCCAATTTAATAGGCAAAAGAAGTGGGTTATTTTTTTTTCTTCTAGTTTAAGGAGACAGAAAAGCATCCGAATAAAGTACTGAAGAAATAGAAAGAAATAATGAGACTTATGAAAATGTTTAAAAAGTATTCCGCCAAGATAGAAGTAGAGAGGAAGAAATTTTTCCTGGAAAATTATTTAAAGAATTCGACAAAAGTGCGAAAATAATACCAACCGAAAGGAAAATTTCACTTGTAAATTAGTTATTAGAAGGATATATTATTAAATAATAATTAAAAAATGCATTTCTTTTTGAAGAGAAATTATATTAACTTTTTCCTTATTCAGTATTCATCTAGAGCATCGGAAGTTTGATAAACTTGAAATTTTAATAAAAGTAATAGTACAAGTTTTCTTTTTTTTTTTTTTTAAAAAAAAAAATATTATTCGGAAATTATTATCGAAATAAAATATATTATATCGTCATTCTGATCACGCGGTAAATTTGCAAAATATGCAAACTTAAAAAGAATGCAAATAACAAAAAAAAAAAAAAAACTGGAATTAATATTGAATTTTAGTCATGGAGATAAAAATACAGCCAATGATGTTCTAAATTGAGTTATTATTATTATATGAAAATTAATAGAAAGAAATTGGAAAAGTAGAAGGAAATTTTTAATAAGGTTAGTTTTAATTTTAAAATTTAAACTTAATAAACAAACTTTAAATTATAAACGACGCACATCGAGTTTTAAAATAACTTATAAACCAACCAATAAATTTTTCTTGTAAGCTCTTTATACATAAAAATTAAATTTTTAGATATTGGATATTAAAGAAGCAAATATTTTAAAGGTGGAAAAAAAAGAAATAAAATTTTAAACAGAGGAAAAAAAATGCTATATTAAAATAGAGGAAGGAATATAATAATAAGAAAAACTGAGACTGTATATATATTACGAAAGAAGATTGCCAGAGAAGGCTGGAAAAGGAGAGTATGGAATTGGAAATCATGAGAGAGAAATCCTAGGAGAACAAATATGGATGCGATAGAAAAAAGGAAAGATTCTGTGAAGAAATGATTGGAAAGATAGACAGTGCCGATTGAAATCGCTAGAAGCAAGAGCGTGTCTACGAAAAAGTGACAAATTCTGAAGTTATTTATTAAAATTATCAAGTACATAAAAAAATATTCAACCATTACCAAAAAAATTATTAATTAAAAATTAAAAAAATTCCCATCACTGTTAATTAACATAATAATAAAACACACCAATTTTACTGATATAGGACCTACAGTATAATAAAAATAAGGTAGTCTCTCAGTGCTTATTAAGAAGAAAAATGTTTATTACTAAATAAAAAAAAAAAAAGCTTGACGAACTCATTAACTTCTTCAGCATCACCAAATAATATATATATTTTTTTTTTATACAAAAATTTAATATAGAATAATAACTGAAAATTTAATTATTTTCTTATTTTAATGAAAACAATTACAGTTATACGGATTTAATTCTGTAATAAAAATAATTAATAAAAATATCAGATGATGATTATGATTAATAAATATAAGCTTATTTAAAAATGGTAGATTTGAAAATTAATTCGAACAAAGTTTCAATGTTAAAAATAGTAGTTAATTCATTGTTTAAATGTTAATATTAATGCCATAGTAGTAAAGTAATCACATTGGATAGAAGAATAAATGAATTGAGGATATCCGCAGTAAAACAAATCGATAGATGAAAGTAGTAATCCAAAGTCGAATAAAAGTTTTGATTAAATCAAGAAGATTACTTATCTTACTATATTCTATTTTAGAGTAAGAATTGTGGAATTAATGACTTTCTATAATCGGCATGTATGCGAACAAATTAATTTCGTTTGAGAAAAGTTTTGAAATGAAATTTTAATATTAAATCTCTTTAAATAATAATTGTATAGGAGGAAGAAAGAAAAAAAAAATTTATATGTATATATATAACGATAAAGACGAGGTAAACGTATAAAATGAAACTTTTGTTCATAACTATTAAGCAAATTTTAATTGAATAAAATTAATTTACGCTATATTAATGTTACCTTAATTATTTTCTACGAAATTTATGAAAGTTTCTATTCCGAATTTATTCTTGTCTTATTCTATTCTTGTTAATATCTTTATATTCTCAACAACATAATCTACCATGCCCTTCTTAATTAATATGACATACCCTAGAGGAAATTCTTTTAAGCAATTTTCTTCGTTCTTTTGATGATGCTGAATATCACATTTATGTTCTTTTACCGCCTTCGGGTCAATCTGTAATGTCAATTTGTGTATCACTCTATGAGATAGCTATGGCCGAAATTATCTCCTAGAACAAAAAAAAGTAATTTGATTTATAAATATAAATTTTATCATTATAAAATTATGTTGTTTTTTTGTTTGTTTTTCTTTTTTATGATTCAGAAAATAAATTTATTACATAAATCACGAGAAATAATAATACTGTAATTGCAAAATAGATTTATCTATAAGCACAAGCATACACGCTAAGAGATAATAGAGAGACAAAATGAAATAAAAAAAAAGTAATATAATATTATGTTCACTAAATTAGAGGAAATTGTTTATTAGATACGTAGAATGAGACAGGATAGTTGAAGTAAAATGGGAAAATCACGCAAGAACGATATTCTCACGCACAAAACCGTTTCCAATGCTTAAAGTGTCCTAAGGGATGTTAAAACTCACGTTATTCCATTATCCTTAATATTTCCTATTTGTTATAACCGAATTGACTGAATAGAATCGCAAAACTTTAGAATATTTGACATGAAGTTGGTTCATGATAAATGAATATTTATCTTTCACGTAAAATGCTTTTACTGTTAAGAAAATCTGAATTTTTCAAAGATATCGTCACCTAACGCAAAATATATGAGAATAAATCTGCAACATATTTTTATATATGCAAAAATAAAAAAAATCGTAAGATTTATATAACTTTCAGTTAATATTAATTCTTAAAGTAAACTATATATTATCGGTAAAAAAAATTTTTTTAAGGATTAGAAAGAGCCAAACATAACAGCCGTCTGGAAAGAATTACCGAGCAAAGTCGGAAATTTAATATGGATTAAATTTTATAAAGTTTTAATTCTTACTGTTTGGCTTGGTAGGGTAGAAAAATATTATAGTTTATCCGTTTCTTCTTATAATATTTATAAAATATCATGTTTGAAATATCGAACGGAAAGGTTAAAATATCGATTTGGAAATTGAACAAGAAACCTCATGCTCCACACAGTTTGCTATAATAGGTAAGCGAAACAGCTTGAACCAATTTTGTTGACAGGTTTTGGGGGTGTAGATACCATGGGAACTGATTCACGTCAATTCGCTTGTTCTTTTCATCGATTGAGGTGGAAAATGTTCCTGTTATTGCTACCGATATCGATCATTATCGGCAACGTATCGCTAGCCTTAACTTTCCACAGGAAATTCTCTTTAAGAAAGAATTCCGAATCGTAATAGTTACTTATTCTCTCTTCAAGAGTTCATTCTTCTGTATCCACACAGATATAAAAATAAATAAGTAGAACTCATGGCAAAATTGTAAAATTATACTAATTATCAATTTACGTATGTAATTTTAAGAACTTTAAACAAATATTTATAAAACGAGAAGAGGAAGTTTCCTATTTCAACTTGATTTATTCAGTTATTCATGCTGTTATTCTAAACTTAATAAGATATTCTATCGCATTGAAAGAAGACTTATTAAAATTCAAGAAGTTGACTTTAAAAATAGTAAAATTGATAATCACGACCGACCATCTCTCTCTTGCGACAACAAAAATATCAGTAAGAAGTTTGGTCCAATATATTTTAAACGCAACACCAACCAATTTTATAAGTAATAAAAGTGACAGTTCACGAGAAAAACACCTAGATTATTATCTCTTTGCTAACAATATTCTCAGACCAATCACTCTCTGTAGATTTTAAATTTTGGTTTTAACAAAATTCACTAGAGAAATTTTCGGATATTGAAAAACTTTGATTATATATGTTTAAAAAAATAAGGAAAAAAAAATTACTGAATAAAGAAAGAAAAAGAAAAGAATTAAGCGATAATAATTTTATAAGAAAACATACTTTAATATCCTAAAAAATGATGAAATAAAATTTAAATTCTCTGGCGAATAAAGTACACAGCTTATAAATTTCTTTGAAAATATATTTAAAAACAAATATTAAAGTAGTGAATCGTCGTTAAGAACCGTGATGTTTTTTTTTCGATTTAATAATCTTCATCAATTTTATATTAATTTTGAAATCATAATATTCTACCAAATTTTTAATGCTTAATTTTTTTTTGAATATTTTTAAGGAAATACCCTTGTTAGACGTAATATTGCTTATTAAATGAAAATAAATTGTATTCGATTTAAGAATTTCGATTATGTTTGAAAGACGGTTTTCGACTTTTAAAGATTTTCATTAGCTTATTGCACGATAACCTCTTTAAAATTTTGCAGATATTAATGCACGGTTCTTCAGTTTAACGTCATGCAAATTAAAGGAGGAAAGTCGGCTAGTTAAAATCCTTTATTAAATAACTTCACGAGAAATTATCCATACACAAATACTACATAAAAATATATATAAGTTATATTAGATTCATAAATCGCTCAAATGATTATTTATTTACTGTAATACATTGATTAGCATACAATAAAAGTTGAAAAAAATCAGAGGTAAAAATCCGAAAATTTATCTTTATATGTATTGTTCAAATAACTGAATATATATTCTCTATAAGATGGAAAAATTCGAGCAAATACTCAATTATTCACCTTCTCCAGAAAGTTATAATCCTGAAGAGAGCTATATTTCAAACAGAATATCTTCAGTTCTTAGATTAAATAGCACTTTTTTTATGGAAGAAAAGCCACTAGAAAAAAATATTTATCTATTCTTTAAACAAAAATAAATAAAAATCTGATTACTGAAATATTGATTGCAAACGACTAATTAATTCTTAGAGAAATTTTTTCTCTTATATGTAATGGTTGATTGAATTCAATTTGAAATCTTTTTTTCTTTTTGTAAAGAATTCAATAGCTTAAATTAAGCTAAGTGTAAGAAAAGTATATTATATGAAAAAAGTTAGTTAATTATGGAATAATTTATGGTACGGTTTATTATGCACGGTTTTTTTTTCTTTCAAATTCCGATCTTTTAATAACTGTTGAAAAATAGTCGCATGAAATTTCTTCGCTTCTTTTAAAAGAAAAATAATAATAAAAAAAAAAAATTGAAAAATGTTACATTTAAACTAAAACTCCCATTAATTCATCTAGATTTTTAAAACCTAATTACCAAATTTCGGTTATATTTTTTTCTGTAGGCATTTTGTATTTTTATCGAAACAAGAAGTTAATATTTAAGTTTAGATCTTGTCTTTAAATAAGTAAATAAATAAATAAAAAAGCCTTCTTCAGTTTTTAATATATCATACATCTAGGGTGTGAAATACACGGTTCCTATCAAATTGAATTTTGTCCAACATTTCAAAAATTCTTTCTGTATTCTGACGTAAACGATAACAGTTTTCATATCCTTTTTCAAATTGTTTGAGATAAATGCAGCCAGATCCAACTTTGTCTGTTTTTTGTTATCTTATTCAAACATTTTTTTTTATTATATATATATATATTTTTCTAAACCTTCATAAAGTCTTAAGAAATCTTTCAAGAAAATTCGTCTTTTGATGTCGCCTTTTCTTTGTATCTGTTGTCAATCCTTCATAATTTTTTTTTATCATTTTTATCTTCGAGATGTTTCTATAAACCTTCGGCTCGATATATAACCATATTTTTACAAAAAGCAAAAACTGTTTTTGTTTTCTTTTTTTTTTTTATCTAACGTAGAGATGAAGTTTTAGACGGTTTAATTTTTATAAAACTTTCTGTTATTAAGTTTAATCACGTTGTAAATATTTTTATGTTTTTTGACTATCTTTAAATAATAATTACTTCGTTATACTAATTCTCATTAAAACCTAATTTACAACGAGTAAATAATAAAATTATAAAGTTTAACAGTATTAAAAATTAGTTAATAAATCCTCAATAATGTTTAAAAATTAATGACTTCGCTTTAATAACAACTTTCGGGTAGTCATTATTTTTAATTACAATTTTAAAATAACATTAAATCATAGAATAATAATGTACGAAAATGATCGCGTATAAATATTTACTTAAATATATGCAACGTATGGAAAAAAGATGAAAACATTTTTTTCCCCTTCGAAACTATATGAATATTGAAAATTTCAGAATTTCAATATAAAAGATTGGATGGAATATTTTCCTTTCGTGTAAACAATTCTTCTCAATAATATAGAGAATATATGCAAAAGAGTTATGAGAATTATGGATTAACACGAGAGTTAGATCAATCGATTAATCACAAACTAACGTATGAGTTTGCAAAATGCATCGTTATTGAGAAAGTTTGCAGGACTGCAGTCTGTAATTTTGCAAAATGACTACATAAACTATTAGAAATTCGAATTCTGAATACATAAACTTTACATATTTGGCGTAATTTTGTCTAAAATTATGTTTACTCAACTTTTAATCTTTGCATACTAATTTTGTTAATTATATCGATATTTTCTTAATATATTTATAAGTTATGTTATAAATAAAGGTTAAATATGATTGTAAAACATTAAAAATGTATGATTGAAAGTGCTTCCAAATTTTTATTTATATGAAAGTGTAGAATAAATGATGTTTTCTTGGATATTGAATAAGCGATGTTGAAAGATGCAAGAGAAAGTTGCCTAAATCGTATCGATTTGCAAAATTTAAATTTTTGATTTTTTGAAAATATTTAAAAATATACATATTTATATAAAAATATTTATATAAGAACATAAAATAAAAAAAAATAAAATATAAAATCTGGCAATATAAAATGGAAATTTTTATAAATGGTTTTGTTTTTAGATGCAAAATATTAGAAATATAAATGGCGTGGAGTAGTTTCTAGATATAATCCAAATGATAGATTGCTATTTTTGTCCCATTTTTCAACATCTGTGCGTTTTTCCTGAACTCGCAGCACATACATTAAATATGTAATCACTTAGATTTCCATAGCATATGCAGTAGTCCATAATGGTTTCATTTAACCATGCAGAAACTTTCCCATTTTTTCAACTATTACACTCAACTTTTAGGTTATCTATAATTTTTTTTTATGCATAAAGCAAACTTGTTTATTAAATGCAATTTTTATTTTACTAGCAGTGAGAACAGTATTTTAGATCGCTAAAAGTACAATTGAATTTTATCATAATTATTATATACTACATGAAATATTTTCGGAATCAATAGTATCTACACGTACAGTGAAAAGAAAGATCTGTCGTAAGATACGCTTTAGGCAGCATTTTCTACGTAACAATAATATAGAAACTTATATTTATATATATTTATATTTATAAAAAATATTTAAATTTTATTTTTTTCACCATAAATTTTTGTTATTTGATTCTTCTTTACCAAACCATTTAAACATCTGAATAACTGTATATAATTCAGTTATATTTCAGACTTACGAAGTCAGGGTGTATGATGAATTTGTAATCTATGGAAATACTGCTGTCATCAGGTGCCAAGTACCAAGTTATGTTAGAGATTACCTCACTGTTATATCGTGGAGTAGAGACGACGGTTTTGTGATATTGCCCCAGCATAATTTCGGTATGAGTAAAGAAATATATATATATTTAGATTTGTGTGGCTATATGAAATATCACATATGCTACATTTGAATCTACAGGAATGGAAACAAAGTTCGTCTTGTTTCCATCTGGAGAACTTCACGTTAGAAATGTTGGACACGAAGATAACCATGCTAAGTTTCGTTGTCGAGTGAAAAATTCTATCACAGGAAAGAACATGGAAAGTATCAACACAGGGAAATTGGTGGTGACAGGTAATATTTATTATCTTTATACAAAAATAAGGTAAGTTTGTGATATTCTTTGCTGAAATTTCTTTGCAAAACATTACATTCCATCATTAATATTAATAGTTTTCCTTCATTTAAAATGATTAAGATTAATGATTTCACTATACGGAAAGTAATTAAATTAAGTCAGCATAGGGAAATGATGATCATGTTAAACGTTAGGATATACAAAGAAATCGAATGACGTATAATAGAAGAAAATATCTTAGAAAATCCTAAAACTTCTGTTCGATTTATAATCTCCTGTCGCTTGAAATGTTCAATGAATATCTCTCAAGTTTTCTTTCCATCAATAATGCACTTTCTCTCATCCATCCAGGAGAATATATGAGAGATTTGGATATCATTCCGAATTTTAAGAGAGTTTAAGATTGTGCCTATTCTTCATATCTTACAATAACGTTTGTAGAGTACATACCGTTCGCGTGTAGATTTATAGCGAATATTTAAAAGTCCAGTAAGAGTTAAAAAAAAAAAATAAGAAAAGATAATCTTCAGCTTTAATTACATTTCATTTTCTACCAGTAACTAAACGAATTTAAAACTTGACATCTAAATTTCCGTTTTAAATAAAGCCGAACATAAATTCTTCATAATAAAAAGAATATGGATTAAAGGATTTTGCGTTCGGTTTGTAACGTGGGATTAAGTATAAATGTCAAAGAAAACATGCATGTACAATTCTTATATTAAGTTTGCCTTATTCCTTTCCTTCTTCTTATTCTTTTTTTTTATATATCTTTTATGCGAACAGGCAATCTACAGTTCTACCTTCCCAGAGGAGATAGTAAGTCCTAACACCTAATGGCTGTTCTCTGTTGTTGTCTGTAAATCGTAATTCTGATTTAATTTGCCTAACGCTACTAACAGATGGTGCCGTTCCCCAAGCTCTTTCATCCTCTGAGAATTGAACGATTTTAAATTTCGCTAAATGTACGTCTTTCCGTTAATGAATGTAGATGTTGTTTTGTTATTGGAAACTTTTAGATAGATGATGAAAGATCCGCTGGTTGTTTCGAAAATATAAAAAAAAAATACGAAGGAATATTTCGTTCGACCTGACATCGATTTTCTTTATTCAAGAATATCTACAGTGTTTAAGATGCGTAGAAGATCGTTTAAAGGTTATTTTGCTACTTTTTTGAACGGTTTAAGAAGATAATTTGGATAATTAAAAAAAAAAAAATGATATTTTTAGATTATTACAAAAGGCTTTTAATTATATACATGCTTTTAGTCATTATTATAATTGAGGAATAATTATTAAACAGTGTCATTAGGTAGAGAGCTCTAATTTTCAGTATCATTAAAATTCGTGTGTTTTTTTATGGTAGATATGGACGATGTATGCACGCAATATTCTCACCAATCGAATGTTAATGATTTAATTTTTTACATTATTTAATATAATTTATAATAAATCTTTAAAAATTATTATTGCATCAAATATTTATGCGATAATATTCGCCTTTTAGGAGGCATTTAAATTATTAATGCAATTATTTTACCACGACAAATATTTTCAAGATATTTATTGTCTGAATCATTCGAGAGCATGTTGTTTAAATAAAATTCACTTTAACGACATTATTGGAATTGTTGATATCTTCCACTTTTCATACATTGAACTTAAAAGTTGAATTTTCAGATTGATATTTTTCAATACTCTACCAACTTTATAGAAATTTTTTACACTAGAATTTGTGATAAGAATAACTTTTTAGGAGTATTTTTATATTAAAATTTCTGATATTTACTTATGTCAGAACTTTTTTCTTATGTAGCATAACGTATTAAATCGAATTTTCGAACTTATTTCATTATAAATATAATTTATGTTACATTTATTGAAGTTTCTGTTTCTTTTTTTTATCACTTTCGCTTTTACTACAATAAAATTTGTTTACCTGGATCCTAATACTGTACTCTCATCTGTAGAGTCAGATCGATGAAACTTTCCCCCCTTTTTTTTATACATACCAAAGCTTCTTGAACTCTTGTCTTTCTTTAGCCAGCAACTTCCATTTTTTTCCTTTTTTAACATCAACAATGTGGAATTTTTCTGCTTACAGTTTGTGCTAATACGAATTTCAGAAGAAAATGCATAAAAATGTCAAGAAACATCAAAATAGATTTTATGATTAATAAAAACGAATAAAAAAAACGATTTATAAAAAGTAAGAAATCAAAAACTAATCAAGACAAATGTTTATTGTAGGCATTCAATTAAATTTATAATTTTTTTTTTCATTTTGTCCGATTCATTTTTCAATTTTAATTAAGCATTCAAGTTTGAATTTCAATATTATTATTATTATTATTATTATTAATTTTCATTATTTTGATCAAATAAAAATATTTTTTATAAAAAAAAAAGAAAGAAAATCAAGTTACGTTAAATAAATCATTATAAAAAAAACAATGAAGTGTTATGTATACCTCGTAGGTTTATTTAACTGTAATTAACAGATTATAAATGATAAAAATCTTAATAAATAAATATATTTTTAATTTCCTGCACTAGAATTTCGAATTAACATTTTTTAGCATCAAAAATTAATGATTAGTCATCATTGATTTATTTTATGGGAGTTTATTTTTTACTAGGAAAAAAAAAACATTTTTTTTAATACTGTAAAGTTCATGTAATGAGGAGAATATGCAAAAAGTTAAAAATTCAAGGAGAATAACAAGCAATTTAAATGTTTGACTAAACTACATCATTGATAAAATAAGCGACTCCTTATAAAGTAAATTCTTGCTACTTTAGGATCAATATAATGATTTAAAAATTTATTTAAACACAATTTAGAATATTTTAAATAATAAAGCTGATGATAATAAATTAAAATATAAGTTGTTTATCTTTTAAAGTTATATTTAGTTCGCAACTATCTAATAACATTATTAATGTATGCGCTGACCTCTTATTTGAACTTAAAATATGCATTTCAAACCTGGTAAAGTTTTCACAGTTCGAAAGTAGTGTTCTAAAATATATAAATATATATACCTGTATAAGTATTAGAAGAACTTAAAAGAATATTTTCTAAATTTTAGAAACGTAAACCGAAAAATATTGAATTTTTAGAGGGGGAAAAAATATTATTGACTATTAACGCATTCTTGCTGAATAAACGTAGAGTTTCATTGAAGTAGAACATATTTTTTCATATAAAAGAACTTTCAAATATATTATATATATATATATATATATATAGGCATTGCTATTTTTTAATAAATAAATAAATTTCAGGTATTTGTTGCACACAAAAGTAATTTGAATATAAGGTCTATATATATGTGATTTTATATTAAAAATGTATTTGAGGCGTATGTTTTAAATTTTCGAAAAAATTGTTATTAAAGATTTCAATTCTGATAAATAAAAAAAGGAAATTAAACATGTTTTCGATATTTTTTTAAAATCGTTTTTAAACATCTATAGTTTATAAATTTACATAAAATTTGTTTGATATTTAATAAATTTAAAAAAAAAATTTTTTTTATTATCCGTGTGTATACGGTTTATTATTTTTTCACTTCGTTATTGTCTGATTCGTCGGATATAAAAATTATAAGATGTTGTAGAGCTCTAATTTGATAGAAAGAAAACATTTTTTTTTTTTTTTTTTTGAAATTTTTAAATAATTAAGAAGGTTTCCATTAAACAGTTTACAAATAATAATAATGATAATAATATTTGAATTTATAATTAATTATTTATTAAGAATTAAGTACAGGCCATCTAGTTGAGAAGAGAAATTGTTGGTAGCAAAGGAAGAGAAATATTTAATCTCGGAGTTAAAGTGGTTTACATGCAATTTATGATTGTTAAATTCCTTGCTAGAGATAATTTAGCTAAATATAAGGATCTCTAAAGCTGCAATCTCTTAATAATATTAACGTAAGCTAAATCTGATGAAAGCCATCTGACAAGCTAATTGCTTAAAATTAGTTAAACAAACATTGCTTATTCAAACTCTTCAATTATAATAATGCATTGAAAAAAGTTTAATAGTTAACCTGCATAATATATCAAGTATAAAGATAAAAATTCTAAAAACTTTAACTTAAACAGTCACACTTTACGAACGTTAACGTAACTCGTATAACGCTAATTAAAATGGAGAATCATTTAAATTTTAAAAGTCCATAAATTATTTTAAACACAAAAGTAATATTTTTATGCCGTTAAAAGTGTCAAACTTTGTATTCGTCTTTATTCATAGTTAATAAAATTGATAATGTAATAAATCAGACCAAAATTTGAATAATATTTCTAATAATTGATATTTGACAACGAAATATTAAAATTATCACTTTGTATAATTATAAACTGCATTAATTATCTTTACGATTTGCATGGTTTAAAGATGCAAATATGTTTATAATAATAACAATAATATTGCGAAAATTTATATATGTGTTCATTAATTCATTTTTAGAAACTTTTCCTTTATTGTTTATTGTTTATAGCAGATTAATGAATTAAACTTTATCATAAACAATCATGAATATTTAATCAAGAAAGATGGAATTGTTAAATTATTTACCAAATGAAAAATATCGCTTTCATTAATATTCTAAAATAAATAAAGTTTTAATATCAAACTGTATTATTTAATTTTATGAGATGTTATTCTTTTGTATTTTATCGAATGAATGATCTAAAATAATATTTACATTTAATTAAATACCTTTAGAGTATTTAATAAACGTAGAATAATAATAATAATAATAATACTTTCCTACACTTTAATATGATGGAAACTTTATTCAATAATTTTAAACCAATTATTTATAAAGTAAAAGATAGAGTACACGTTCCAAGTGGATAAAGAGAAATAACTTATTTTAAGTCGTATTAAATGATGTAGAAAGACAAAAGACTTTATCCTATACCCTTCTTATATTAAAAAATAGAAGAAAAGCTTTTGATGTGGAAGAAAGGTTGTAGTGCTTTGGTGCATTAAAGATTTTTCAAAATCAGTTCAAAAGTCAGAAAATATACATCATACCTATATATATATTTTTTTAAAAATAATTGATTGTATTGATTTTGGGCGAAAAAGTTAAGAGGAAGAAGAAAAATACGAAGCAAGAATGGAAGAAAATTTTTCATCTGAATATTTTAAGTCGTAAAGAATTTTAACGTATATGAAAGAATGCAAAAAAAAAGTATGTAAAATATATTTTATTTAATAATAACATCCAATGTCTGCCTCTCTGTGTAAGCTCTCATAAAATGAGAATAGGGTCTTGAAAATTTAGCATTATTTACTTGGTTTGGTCATTGTAGCGCCAAACCTGTCCAAAGTCTGATTAAGTCTGATCAAGATTTTGGGTATTTCGAACGAAAATATAGGATTCTTCAGAGTTTTGTTTGAATTTGAATATTTGAGTGAAGAGTATTGCTTAGTATTACTCCTTCGATTGCCTGGGGAGATTTAATGTTGAAATATTATTAAGATTCGAAATAATAGCGGTGAGATGGATCATGTGGAACACAAAGATGACGTCATTAGATATGCGATATCAT
>WUQG02265065.1:0-20080 GCA_011317285.2 Androctonus mauritanicus | reverse complement strand
GCGAGGTATGGTGGAATGCCATCTATTTAATTAAAACCACACCTGCATTAACTTCAACACCTTTCCAGCTTGATAAGGTACTACGAAAATATATTGTCACTATTTTCTCGTTAGACAACTTATCTTTAAATATAACGATAGATATTTATGAGTGATTGAGATGGTTTTTTGTTTCGGATGTTGTTTATCATCGTGTCATTCTGTGAGTGTAGTAAATCCTCACGTCTTCTTAGTAATCACTTTTTTTTTTTTTTCTTCCTAGACTATATCTCCACTTGATTCGTTTCTTAAGAGAAAATTCAATTTTTAAACACAATTTATTTTACAGTTGTCTTCGAATTTATATCTCTAAATATATATATATTTAAAATCTCTTTGATATTGTTAACAACGGTCGTTAAAAAAAATTGCATTTAATTTTCCTGGAATTTGTTTATTCAAAATTTTGCAATATACTTAATCCTTCACATTAAAATTGCATTAAAGATAATTCGGTTAACTTTCTTGAACTTTTCTAAGTGGACCAAATGTAAAATTATGAAAAAAAGTAGTTATTGCGATTCGATCCATGAGAGTTTAAATAAAATTGCTTTATATTGATCTCCTTGCATTAATTTCGCAAGGAAAAATTAGATTGAGAAAATTTCAGGCAAAATTATCAGAAACATTAAATATAGGTATTTGCTTCTATACTCTTTATATTCGATAATCTTTGTTTGCATGAAAATGGTGTAAACAAACTCATTTGATATAACAATATATAATTAAATGCATGTGGGAAATTAATCCCCATCTTATTGAATAAGTTGCAAACAAAGGAGATTAGCGTTATGTACATGTCACATTATCTTAACCAATCGAAAATTGGAAAGCAAATATCACCATTTAAATTATAAACTTTGCATGTGATTTAATTGAAAATTAAATCTTTGCATGTTGAATGTTTGTCAATCTAAGAACTACAGGAAATTTATTATCTTTTTTTTTATATATATAAATCGATTACTTCAATATTTGTTATGGATGTGCAAACAAAACTCCATTAAAATACAGGTACCTTCTAGACATTTTTTTTTTTTTTTTGTAACTTGGAAAATGGTTAAATATTAGCATGCCAAAAAAAATGCTTACAGAGTAATTAATTAAGTATATTTTTAAGAATTTGTTATAAAAATTTTGAAAATTATTCAATGTTTGCAGATTTCTTTAATGTTCTTTTCAGAATATGCTAAATTGTTTGTAATCGTCTTTACGCGTGTAATTAAGTTTTACGACGCTTTGCAGACAAAAGTATCTTCGAAAATATTTTTAATAAAAATGACAATAAGTATTCCCAAGTTAAACATTTCGTTACATTCATAGAAAGCGGTTTGAAGCAATTTTAAACGAAAACTATACAACGCTTTGCTTCATTTCATTTTTCAATTGGGAAGAAGAATTGACTGGATAAAATTCTCCCTGAGGACCCACATTGGACTTTCTTTAAATCAGAAACGAAACTCAAATTAAGAAAAAGGAACAAGTTCAATATTTTATTTTACTAGTTGCAATCTTGAGAGTAAATTGTAAAGAGATATTTTACGTCTCTTAACAATCCTTTTGTGTGTTTCTTTCTTTGTTTTTACTCGATACGGCATACTTGGAGTTCGTTAATAGTAGTTTATATATATGTAGTCATTTATGACCTTATAAAAGTTTTTAAGATTCCTGATTCTACTGATGAGTCGATATTTTATGTCATCGTATCTTAGAGAATGATTTTAACTGGACTTACAAATCTACAAGTATCTTCAATATTGTATGGTGGTATATCTTAATCATAAACGATTATGACAAACTATTTTTTTGTTTAATATGTCCGATTATATTAATAAAATTATTCTATAACATTAAAGCATGTGTTCGAAAGTATAAACTTGAAGAGTTGCAAAGAATATTTAGGTAAACTTATCGTATCTTGGATACTATTATAAATCTGTATTCTGTCTCACCTCTTGCATCTTTTATGACTTTCTTTATCAGAAATGAAATTTTCATAAGAGAATATATATATATATATATATATATGAACAATACGTATCTATGTTTAATTATCATTTCATCCACTTAATGAGAAAATGAATGAAGAGGACCTGTGTTGCAGAACCTCTTCGTTATTCAGATAACCAGAGATGTACAGGTATTAAATTAAGGAAATGATCGTGAAATATTTCCATATATAGGAATATAAATGAAATGATACGATGCAATACACGCGAATTATACCTAATTAAGAATTTAAACGGCATATTATATGCACTACCATTAATTATAATATTATGGTTATTATAGTATAAATCAGTATAATATATCTATCATGACCAAATTTTACTTATATTAAACAGTGTGATACATATTGTGTATATGGTGGCCATACGATTATCTAATATAATTTCTCCTTAATTCCTGAATAATTTTAATTGTTATGACTTCATGTTACAGGTTATAAATAGCTAGCAGATGCTATTTTAGTGCATCTAAGGAAATGTATTAAGTTGACGAAGGATATTTCTTCTCTTATCTATTTATTAAGGATGAAATAAAGTGGAAGAATGTAACTAATGTTTATTTTTGACATCTTCCTCGATTATTCATGAATCACTGCCAATCAAAATCGCGAAAAAAATATAAATTATATTAGTGTAATATGATGGAACTACAAATGATAAATAGACTATTATGCACTGAATAAATATTCTCATGACCATATACACAAATAGCCTTCGACTTACGTCAACTCATATTTACGATGTTATCAGTAAATTCTACGATAGATTAACGCAATTCTATGGGTTCGAACCTCTCACCCAATAGTCTGATATACGGAAAGCGTCCATTTTTTTTGTCTAATTCTTACTAGTTTTGTGTTAATTGTGTTTACTAAGATGACGTGTACTGTACTAATAAACATTAGTAGTGAAAACACAAAAATTTTGGACATTTACGACTTACGACCGCTCCAATTTACGATGGCGGATTCGAAACGAATCCCGACATAAGTCAAGAACTACTTGCATTTAATAATGCATATATCAACGGTGAATACTTTTATAGTATTTTATAATTTTCTAATAAAAAAGAATTTATCTTCAATATTTTTAAATTTTTAAAGAGTAATTGTTAATACTTAACTTCAGTTTAGTAGAGACAACGTTTGATGTTTAATCTAGGCGTTGTAACAACGTCTAGATGCTACAAGACGTTGGTCTAGCTTATATATTTAATATATAAAAAACATCGTTATAATATCAAACCGGAAATATTTACGAAAACTATAACCATAAAGCCATCAACAAAGAAGTAAGTGCAGAATGGAAAGATTCGTGATTATAAATGCATAATAAATTTAAATTTAAAAAGAAACCGCATAATTATAATACAGATTTTTAAAGAATCTTACGTTGTAAGTTTTCTGCATAAACATAACTAGTAGATCTTATAAAAAAAATATCCAAACTCGTATGCATTTTAAAGAAACTGATGAGGAAAGGAGGGTTATGAATATTAATAAAGCATACGAGAAAAAAATTCAAAACGTAAAATATTTTTAAAGTTTGTACTTTTAAAAACATTAAAATTACATAATTAACACGATTCCAACATTAGTTTCAAAGTATTTAATATTTTACTCATGATAATCAACGATATACGATATCAGCAATCTTATTTAGTAAATTAACTTCATTTTGACTTAAGTTTTATAATTATAAATATTATATTTTTCATTAATTTCGAACATTATTAGCTTCACTTTCAAAAATTTTCTAAATTTGTATGCAAAATTTTAGCTGTATAATGTATGACTACAAAAAAAAAATCTAAGGTAACTCGGGAGAAGATGGCACAGTTAACAATAAGTTTATTTACCATGAACATGCGGAATGGAAAAAAAATGTTAATTATATCAACATATATCTTGCTTATTTAATTATTAACTGGGAAAATAAAAAAGATAAAAAGGGCAATTAAATTAAATGAAACAAAACTGACATCTTCTCCACCATTTGGGGAAGATGGCACAACACATAAGGTTTACAAGAGCAGAAAAAATACAGAAAAACACATTTAAAAGAACATTTTATATGTATATGACACTTATAGAATGTGACTTTGCAATGCAAAAGAGAAAAGAATGGAAGAAAGCACACTATTTCCTAGCATTTTTTGCAAGTGGAATTATCTTTACTACAAATTTCATTAAGCCATTTCTCGCATTTAATGCGTTCAATCCAGTCGCATTTTGGTCCCTTCTTATCATAATAATACCCCTTACACTCAACACAAAAATCCTGATATTCAACATCATCGCCATCACTACTGCCTACCACAATATCCTGAATTGAAGAGGATGATGACTAACTCAATTTTCTTTTTCTCAAAACTCAATCTTCCACCAATCACAAAACTCTCATCTTTCCCCACTCTTACCTTACATGTATGAGGTTCTCAATTACTTCAAACATAAAAGAGAAAAAATACATAAAATAACCACAAAAATATAAAATAAAATAACAGAAAAATAAAAACATAAAAGACATATTCGTGTCTTTATGTTATATTATGTTAAAATTTTAAATTTACTGCATGTTTATATTTTAAAATATTCGTTTTATGTATTTATAGATAAGATATTATTCGTTAAATTCGAATTAATAATCATTTTTAATTATATTTCTTTTCTGTTATTATTCTAAAACTTATGATTAAGTTACTAGATAAATTAAAAATATTTGATAAACTGTGACTTACTTTCGGTAATTAAAGAAGTAAGATATTTTCCAAATAAACATAATGGAGAGAGTATAAGATAGAAACAATCATCGCATTATCGACTTTATGGAAGCATAAAAAAAGCTTTGCCAAACTTGGCACTTCAATCAAAGATGGTATTAGTATAGTTAGTATGTAATGATTTGGTGATCCGAGGATAAAGTTCCGACTCTCATCACCCTCCAGACCATTAAATCTCTTCCTTTGACTATACTCATAAGTATTAAAGGGAAAGGTTTTATTACATCCCAAAAAATTCTGCTAATGCCTCGGAGTTTTAACGCTTGTGAATTAATTATTTTCGACAGGAATTTAACGAAAAAAAAAATAAAAAATAGGTAGATAGTTAAAGTCAATAATAAAATAATCTCATTTATACGATGTATTTGATACGCAATATTTAAATTTTTGATAGCCTAATAGACGTTATTATAATGTGTGTTTTCTCACGAAAAATTTATTAAAAATTTAGAAAGTTTTTTTTTAACTGTTATCTGAACTTTTTTACATTTTAGATGATAATTAGGAAAAAATTTTCATTTCCAGTTTTAGAGATTTATCTGTCAATTTGTTATCAAGAAGTCGTTCGATGATAAACGAAAGTATTAACTTGATTAATTAGTAATTTTCGCAAGTTCTCGTGTTTATTAATGCAAACATACAATTAACAGTCCGTACGTTTCTTCTACTCGATTAACTTGCAAGATTTTGTACTGTCTTGCAAGTTAGAGAGAGAGGAAAAAAGTCTTTCATTCCAATGAGATTAATCATAATTAATCCTAACTTTCTCAGGTGTTTCCTACATATCTATTTTTTAAAATTCCATAAGTTATTCATTAATAATTCCATTTGATAAATTTCGAATTAATTTTAAGACACGTTAATCAAGCGTTACTTTACTTTAATAAGAATTTATTAATTTTTAATTACACGAAACGAAATGTTGTTTTTTGTCTATATTAAATTATAAACAAATTTTAATCGTGAAGAGATATTCGTGATGTATAAGGTAACTCGGGGGAAGACAAGAGTGGGGGGAAGATGAGAGTTTTGTGATATTTCGTTCACACGCCAACAGAATGGAAGGATTTCCTGCAGTCTAGCGTGGAGGCATCCTGCGTGAAGGCTGCTGTTGTGAATATTCCTTATTATATCTACTTTAATCGACGATATATCACGAAACTCTCATCATCCCCCACTCTTGTCTTCCACGATTTACCTTATATACACGTATATAATAAATTAAAAATGTTAAATTAATATTCTACCGATACATTAATAACAGGAAAATTTTAAACTTTCGTCTTATTTTTTATTTTATGAAACCTTGACAAAATATAAAAATAATTTGACAATATTTTAAGGATAATTATTATTATTATTTTTAATATTTAACGAATTAATGGAAAAAATATGTTAAAAAGTCAAAAATTATGAAGAAAATGCTGTAGTTTCCGAAAGAAAATGATGAGATTACTTACGCATTATTCTGCATTCTTGGGTGAAGCAGATGGTGAACTGCTTGATCGATCACATTTACTGCTGACATCAATGGCAAAAATTCCAAGAAGAGTTGCCTTAAACAATCAAAGTAAGGAAATACTTCAATTATTTTAATATTTACTAAATAATAAGTATATTTACACAAAAAAAATTGTATATTCTTCGTAAAAAATTATTTAAATTTTGTTCTACAAAATAATCTATCTTAAATAATTATTTTAATGAGCGTTTTATTTTCTTAACAATAATATTATTATTAATTAAAATTAAAAATAAATAAATTATGTTTATGTTTAGTTAGATAATATATTTTTCTTTTCATTAGAATAAAATTAACGAGCAGTATGTAGTTCTTTTATTTCATTTATTTTTCTGGATATAAAGTTATAAAAGCTGATCACTTGGAAAATTTTCTTTCACCTTTTCTTTTATCTATATAAGAACTTTAATCGGTTTTTATAGTCAGCAGAAAAATTAGCATAAAAAATCTGCAGATAAGACAAAAACTTTCTTTTGTCGATCTCTGAAGTAATCAAGTTGATAACACGTATGATATAAAATTTCTATATGCCTTTATGTTCCGAATTATTATTATTATTTTTTTTTAATTTTACATATAATAATATGAAAATTATATACTGTATTCTTAAGAAATAAAAGTGAAAATTCTGATATAATTTCTTCGTTTGGACAGCAGCAACATTGGATCGAATTCTAAAAATGGAAGTTTCATTTTTCAATAAAAAAAAAAAAAGAAAAATATCCAGTTTTGAAAATATATTTTGATTAATTTTGTTTTTTTTTAGTTTAGAAGTTTCTTTCGTAACATATTTTAAATCTGTTACTAAAATGCAAAGTGTATTAATGTTTAAATTTTCATCATCATCATCGTCATCATCTGTGAACGAGAAAATTAAACGGAAAATTTTTTTTATATAGAAATTTTGTTATCGATTCAATTTATAAATATTTCTGATGAAATAAGTAAAAAAACAAATACCAAAATCGTAAGTTTATGTGAAGAATTTAATCAAAAAAAAAAAAAATTTTTGAAACATTCATCCAATTGAAAGGCATCAGTTATCATGCCATAAAAAATATATACACCTATAAAAAGTCTATAAAACTTCTGAAGTTTTCAAAAATAAAAATAAAAAAAAAATTTTTTTTACACGATTGCTATTTTCTATGTGGTGAATCATTTGGGAATACCTCGCAACAATCGTAAATTCTAATTTTCTAGAATGTTACAGTTCTATACTGTATATTATTATTATTACCAATCATGCTGATAGATTTCTCTCGAGAAATTAAAGTATGATAGATAGAATTATTTTATTTCTTAAAATAATATTGGAGTATCACTTCTGCATCAGTAATCAGTCGAATCGACTTCTGGACATCAGATGATAATTTAGAAAGAAAAAAAAATTTAGTAAAACAATAACCATACAGTATATATTTTATCGCCTTAGATCGTGAACTTAATATCTATCGGTCGAAGAGAGAAGGAAGATTTATTAAATGTGGCAATATAAATAATAAATTAAATTGCATCTTAGAAAATATTGAATGAATGATAACTAATGGCAATAATTTGATCATCATACATTAAAGAACTAAAGAATTTACTCGCAAGTTAATCATAAAAATAACGGTGAATAATTTAACTTGATTGCTTGCTTAATATATATGAAAAATTTTATTCATTTCGTGAAAAAATAAATAATTTTTTTAAAAATTTGAACATAAAATAATTTTTCTAACCATTTTTTTTTTTACAAAAGAAATTATTTTCGTGCATTCAGTTGTCCATGGATGTTTATGAATAAAATATCTCTATTGGCAACTAAATCCACAAAATATCTCACTGATGTTTTGCCATTGAGATATTTTGTGAACGAACTAAATTTAAATAATCACTTTTTATTCCATGTTATGCACCTATTAATTCAGAAGTTTCTGTGTGATCTTTCCTGTGTGTGGCCTGAGGCGGAAGTCTGTGTGGTGGAAGTCAGAAATTTCTATGTGATCTTTCGTGTGTGTGGCCTGAGGCGGAAGTCTGTGTAGTGGAAGTCAGAAATTTCTATGTGATCTTTCGTGTGTGTGGCCTGAGGTGGGGCTCCTCTAATTAGAATGATCGCCATGCAAAATGTTAATACAAATATATAGTTAACATTTATTTAATCAAAATTAAATATTTAAAATGATTTGGAAAACAAAAAATCTTAAGATTAAAGAAGAAACAACTTACATCTAGTATACAAACATTTTAAAAAGCTTATTAATCTATCAGTTTTGATGTTTTACTAAAATGTTTTTAACTTTTCTGTTAATTAAAAAAACTAAAACTGTTTTTTTGTCAGCTTTGACTTCTGAAAAATTTTTTATAGCTTCATCAAAATTCATGGCACATTTATAGGTAATCATCTTCCCAGAATACAAAGTCCCTTTTTTATATTCCTACATATAGTACATATACTTAAAACTTAAGGTTCTTCAGAGGCCATTCTTGGTAGGCCACTGATCTTTCGCAAGATTGTATCCTTTTGAAATTTAAAAAATTTTATTCATTTTAACCAATCTGTCATACATAAATTTCACATCTTTGATAGTTTTTTACTTCTTCTTGTTGCTGAAAAATGGCCACAATATTAATTATAAAAGAAAATTAATTAATAAAGTTAGAAAATAGTTTTAATTAGAAAATTCAAAATTTTTTTAACTTTATTAATTAAACAATTACTTAATTTAATAAATACCCAATTTCAGTTTCTCAGTCGCGAAAAATCTTCCTTTTATATGTTTTGACTTTTCTATTATATCATTTTTATTGTTTCAATATTCTGACATTCTAACATTTTTAAGCCATTTTTTTACATAAAAAATTGGCTATATTTTATTCACTTTGTATATCTGTTTATCCCGTAGATGTCTCAAGTATCAAGCATGGCAGAAAATTTAAGTTTCAAGGGAATATTCCTTGTTATCCCAAGTATATGCCTATTATATTTGAAGGTGTTATATGGCGTTGTTACGAGATGGTGTCTCTTTGAAAATATATGTCTCATGAGAATAATAATATAGTCATCTGAAATAATTCTAGATATGCTTTACAACAATGATCTTTTAAATATATTAATTACTTTTTACGTCTGCATGTCTAACAGGGCGTTCAGAAAATATCTAAACAATAAAATAATGCAGAAAATTTCAATTTTAGATGATATTTCTTTTCTCTTTAAATGTTGAAGCATTGCTTTAATTTTAAAAAGCTAATTAGTATTTGTGAACAACACTAATTTCAACAGTATAATGTTAAAACAGTAAATGATTGTGTGTGGCGATGACGTGCGAGTTCGAATGGGAGAAGGAAATCACCTGACACAGTGATTGACAGCGACAACAGTTTAATCAAACAATAGATCTTTAATTGAGAGAGACTTCACAAGAAACCTTATCTGGAGGACAGATACCTTTTTCCTGTTTTTCTTCGTAGTGTTCAAAGATGATCCGTTTGGTTCCTTAACAAACTTTCAAAGAAAAATCGCTCGGCCTTTAGTCTCTGAAACTGTCTTTAATCTCTAGCACAGGATATTGGAGTATTCCAATATATGATGTGTATGTAGTAGGAGAGAAAAAAAATTCTTCCTGCTACTTTCAGACAGTGATTTCGGCAGATTTTCTCGTTTTCACCAGAGCCAGACACCACCAAGGCTGAAATTCTCCAACCGCACAAGTATCTTCAGACTTACTGCCCCTAAGAATGTCGATTGTTGATATTAATTTTTCTACACACCGAAGTGATCACATGGCTTGGATTGATTTATCGTTTAATACTATACTTGTTTTTGAACCGCGATTCAGTTACAACATCGTTTGATGCCATATGACACCCCATCTTACCCTCTCCTTTCTAAACAATTTATAAATTCCGGACATAATAATAATAACAGATATATTTATTTGGCTGAGATCAAATTCTTGACATGACGATAATTACTTATTGAGATCTCTTCCGATTTTGGAAAAAAAAATGAAAATGAAAAAATATATGTTTCGTTTTCATAATTGTATATCATTTTATGTGAAAATTATATATTTTTCTTCATAAGAAAACATAAAAATATCATTTAAAAAAAGATGAAAATAAATCAATTGCATGAGGATTAATTTTATTCAATTTTGATCATTTTCAGTAAATTTTTATCTTCAATCAACTCCAGTAACATATGTGGGTTTCATTTATGTAGAATAATATGTATGCGAGTTATCCTATAACAGATAAACTGATTTACTAGATTATGGGTTTATTAACCCATATATTATCCAAGTATTCGAAGGAAACTGAGGCGTATAAGATCACAGTGATATGTATCCATCCATTCGTCGGTATGTTCCATTAATGACTTTTGAATTAATTGGCATATTTTCATAAAATTTGATAGTAATGTTTCGACATTAAAATAATCTCGAAGTTACATCATTTAATTCTCTATCTTCAATCATTTAAAAGTGACATACGTTCAGTTCCTGCGATACTTTCTTAATATATTCGTATGATTTCTACAAAACTTAGCAAGATGGTCAAGTCATTGTTGTAGATAATAGTTTACTTAATCGTTTAACTGTCTAAGTTTAAAAATGGATAACATTCAAACTTCAAAGAGTTTTCTGTAATATCTTTTGAACTATGTAATTGAATTTTATAAGATTTGAGTGATGGCCGCTGATTAATTTTCTATCCTAATGGACTTGATGAAGAAGAAGTAGAAGTAAATTTAGCAAACCGATCAGAGCATTAAAGCTGAATCTGAATTACAATTAATTAACATTGATATTAATTCATTAAAGAATAACAAACACTCAATTGCTTTTTAAGGTTTCTCTGATTTTTATGATATTCGATGTACAGGTTACACCACTAAAGAAGATTTTAATGGCATATTTTAATCCCATATTTTAACCATCTATATAATGATACATATGGAAAGTGACTAAATGATGCATTATCAAGATTATCTTCAATCCCTAACCATTTTGGAATAGTAGAATCAAAAATATTACATTGAATCATTTTATTTATGTCAAATAAAAATCAGGTTGATTTATTATAGTTTTATTAAGTTTCTGCTAATTAGCTTTGATGTTTTCTGAGACTCGAATTGAATCTTTTATTTTATATTTAAAAATAAAATTCATAAGTTTTGACATCAAAATTAATTACTTTTCAATTATTGATTTAGAAAGTAACCTTTATAACGAAAGATATCAACCATTAGATGTTATCTTCGTATTCGTTTACTGTATTCTTTTTTATATAATTTATTGAATGTTGTTCATCAGCAAATCATTTAACGAATGTTTTTATCAATTTAGTAATTAGAACATTTTGTAAATTGTTTACAAATGTTTAAAATTAAATTTTAACAAGCAAACTGACTGATCTTTAGAGATCTAAGAAAACCAACCTTTTAATTAGGAAAATTCGATTTTATAATTATTCATTTGATAATACCTTTATTATAGTATTTAATTATCATATATAATTAAATATTCGAGTAAAAAAATTCGTTTTTTTAAATTTAAGAAGAAATTTATTCATTTTATGATACTGAAAATAATATTCACATTTTTTTAAAAAAAGTTTCTGTGAGCAATTTTTAAAATTTTTTGTATTATTGGTAAATTTTTAATACTGATTATTCTAAAAAGTCATTGAATAGCCAGTTATTTTATTAACATCATCACAATGAACTATATTAAATTTGGTGGTTATAATTTCTACCGTTTAAGAGATTACTTAGCACAAACAAACATGTATACAATCCAAAATATATACTGTATAAGACAATTAAGTTATACTCATTATGATACGAAACATGCAATATTTAATATTATAAATGATAACATTGAAGAGCTTAAATCAAGTCTCTTAAAAGGAACATTGATTGAAAGAGAGAGAGAGGGGGGAAAAAGGCTATTTTATAGCTTGATATTGTATATGCCCTATAGGGACTCAGTTAATCTAATTCCTCTTAAGAAATTTTATAGATCTTTATTAAATTACACCATAAATATTATAGGGCATATACTGTAATAAAAAGATAATCTTGACGCTTGAGCATCACACTAAATAAAAAAAAATATATCAAATATAAGTGATATCGTGACTACAGTAATGATACTTCATTTGATATATGTGCTATAATTAAGATAAAAGTGTAAGTGAAAAAATTCTGATATCAGCAAAATTCTGCCCTATCTAGCAAGTAAACATTTCGAATTCATTGATCTGAAATCATTCAACGTTAAAAGAATTGATAGAGATCTAGATTTATTTTTTTTCTATATCATATCTTCGCCATGGAACTAAAATATCTTTATATAAAAAAAAACAATCGTCTCCTGAACTCTGATTCAATGAATAAAGATTTTTCCTGAAAGAATACATTCTTATAGAAAAATTTATCCAAAAAATGAATCTTTTAGAAACTGAATTCATATTCCTTTTTTCGAAAAATTATGTGAATAAAGACTCACGAATTAAGAGAGAAGTGGAAAAATGAAGAAAATCGTTTGAGAAGGAGTAGCTCGAGAAAATTCGCGAATGAATGAATCTACAAAAATCAAATGAATCTTAAATTCTGGAAAAGAAACAAATTTATTGAACCTTAATATTTTTTTTCTTTTTTTTTTATAAAAAACGCTTTTATTTACGTTTTTAATTGGGATATCCACTTTGATGCCAAAAACAGAAAAATTGCATTACATTACATTATAAAAGACTGATTAGCGATCCATAAAAGAAAGCGAAAGAGAGAATTTTGTTTAAATGGATGTGCTTTTCTAGGAAAGCCATTTTGTAACATTAAAGGAAATTCTGTTCAAACGAAAATAAGAGGCTTCTTAAAACAGAGGAGAAGGAAACAAACTTCCTTATTAAACAAATTGTTTAACAGCGATGGCAAATATTTTAGTAAGGAACTAATTAGAAAATTTTTTACTATTCATGTAAGCAACGAACAAGGAAAACGGTTTTCGATTTTTTTTTTTTAACAAACATATTTTATCTTAAAGAAACCCGAATAATTTCTATCTATATTTATACCTGAATTATCTATCTATCTATCTATATATATATATAATTATATTTTTATATACTATAGTAATTTTTTCTTTAAAAAATGAATATTTTAAATATTTGCTGATGGTAAATTTTCTACATTTTTTTAAGGATAATAAAAATTTCCTAAGAGAACTATATCAATCTTGAAAAAACAAAGCACTAAACTAGCAAGCAAAACTTTTATTCTGCATAAAATGTTTTCGGACTTTAGAAAGTCCGAAAACGTTTTATGCAGAATAAAACTTTTGCTTGCTAGTTTAGTGCTTTGTTTTTTCAAGATTGATATAGAAGCAAGTTGTATGTCTTAACTTCGATAGAACTATATCATTTTATGATTATGATTCTGCAAATGATATTTATCATGTTAAAGATACCAACATCATCATTTCTCTATTGATACATAAATATTTAACATTAATGTAAATGTTTAGATATTGTTATATGTATTTTTAAAGTAATCTTAAAATCTTAATTGCTATATTTTAAAATTATATTTTTTAAAAAAAAGGAAAGTAATAAATTAGCGTAATGCATGGCATAAATATTTTTTTTTGAATTTATATAGCCCATATTAGAATTCTTTTATGGAAAAAAAAAATCTTTTATTTTAAAATAATAAAAAATGTAATCCTCAATGGAAACATTTTCTGAAGAATTTATTCTTTATATATCCAAAAAAAATTACAAGAGAAAAAAAAGAGAGTAACCTGATAGAGCTTGTGAAAAATAAGAGAAACCTGATAGAGCCTAAAAACAGGATCAAAAAATTTTCGATCCTGTTTACAAGCTCTATCAGGTTTTATTAAAATTAAGCTTTCAGTATATTAATGCTAAATATTCCATGTTTGTTCATGGTAATAAAAATTCTTTAAAATTTAATATCTTTATGAATTTGGAAAAATAATACGATTAAATACGCAAATAATTAATTTAATACTTCTTGAATTTAATTTAAACAACTTGATAAAAATAGTAAAAAGTTTCGAATTTAATATTTATATATCTTTACATTTTTAAGAAACGATTTTTAGTTTTAAAATGGTATATTTTACTATATATCAAAAGAATTTTTCAATTATCGAGTTAATATTTGCATTAATTTCTATTCAGTAATTTGTACTAATTAATAATTTGGCGATTCATTAGTAACTCTTAATTAATTTGCATCGTTAAATATGCTGAAATAATTATCTTGATGAAAAAAAAAATTACTTTTTAAAATTATAAAACTTTAAAGTAAATGAGTATAGATACAAATAGAATATTTTACAGTATCATTTAAAATCAAGTGAATATAAAATAACGGATTTCAGTATTTTTCATTCTAATTTTCTTTTTTATGTACCGAGTGGCCATAAAATAACGTGAGGTGTTCAGAACCCCATGAGTGAATCATGTATTGAACGGAATATAATAAAATTCGGTAGAAGTGCACACTAGAACATGCGGTTTCGATTTCGAAAAAAAAAAACAAATTTAGTACCAAAAGTCACTCAATAAGGGGATGGTGGCGTTGCAGAAATGTAGAATGTATGATTAAGGAATGTGTGATTGACCACCATTCAGATGTTCCAAGAACTGCATGTGGCGCACAACATCTTCCATGCCTGCCCCTTGGAAGATGTGTTCCGCATGCAGTACTTGGAACATCTGAATGATGGTCATATTGAACCTCACATGTATTTAACAATAAATGTTGGCATGTATTGTTCAGAAACTTGATGTGTGCTGTATGATTATAATTAAAAATAATTTTGGAAATCAAGAATATGTTATGAAAAATTGTTAGCTACATCCAATTTTATTTAATTATCATATAAAATGCTATGAGTTTTGTTCGTAGATCTATTATTTTTAATAAATATTTTATTCTATAGAAAAGTTTTTGTTAAAAAAATTTTGTTTTGCTGATTGTATCTGAAAATTTTCTTTTGGATCTGATTGAATCGATTTCTGTGATTTTCTGAAAACTTTCTAGTAAATGATTGCTGTGATCATCCGAAAACTTTCTAGTCAATCGACTTCTGTGATTTTCTTAAAACTATCTGGTAAATCGATTACTGTGATCATCTGAAAACTTTCTAGTCAATCGATTTCAATGATTTTCTTAAAACTTTCTTTATATCGATTACTGTGGTATACTGAAAACATTCTGGTAAATGATTGCTGTGATTTTATTAAACTTTCTGGTAAATCGATTAGTGGTATTCAGAAAACTTTCTAGTAAATCGATTACTGTGATCTCAAAACATATGTTAAATCAAATTTATATTTCTAATAGCTGCAATATTGTAAATGAAAGTTTCATTAATAACTGATTAAAAAATTATAAAAAATTATCAGATAAAAAATAATTAGAAAATGGTGAGCAGTATGAACTGAAATACTTCGTTCAGAATTAAAATAATTATGAAAATATCAGTTTACATAATAAAAATGAAAAATTCTGATGTGTTTAATAATTATCAATTAGTAAGAGATGTGAAATTGTTCATCTTGCTTAGACTGATAAATATTATTATAAAAATTGAACGGATGTTTAGGAAATAACTCGAATTTATTATAAAAAAGCTTTCGATTGTATAGCAGATTTAGTAGTACAAATAATTTACTGTTAGAAGGATGACATCAACAAGCGAAAGTTTCTAATGAAAAATTTATCTTTTTATTATAGAAAACGATTAAATGAATAAGAAATTTTGAGAATTTTGCTTTGTTGAGTGGCTGAAATCGAGAAAATTTTTGAAAAATCTGGTTAAGTTCAGCATAAATCAAATCAAATATGAAAACTTTTTTTAACAAGAGCGACTACATAATCTAAATAATTTGATGGCTCAAATTTATTAAAAATGTTTCTTTCATGATGAGTAGAGAAAAGTATTAGTTGAAATCATACATTTATAAATACAGAAAATATAGGAAATAAAAATATTCGCACATGGGTATAAGGAAGATTTCGTAAGCTATTCTAAAGTTGTAATAAAAGTTTCATTTATAATTTTTCAATTCCAAAATTGATTTCTAAATTATTATATGGAGTATAATATCATATGCAATCTTATTAAAATTCTAAAATATTATATTAAGCATTTAAAAAACTTATATAGTTTTCTTATTAACTTGCCTAAATTTCTATGGATAACTAAGTTTAATAATTATAGATTTATATATAATTGTACAGTATACTGTATATTTATTCAATATTCTATCGATAGAAAAAGTATATATCTCCATAAATAAAATTTTATCCCGACTTTATTGTGCATCATGTGCAATAATGGATACCAGAAATTACACTCTCATATAAACGAACGGGAATATAATCTTGTGATTTAATCTTATAATACTGTATATAATCACGAAAAACATCTCCGAACTCGAGTAGGGAATCCAAATATCCTTGAGGGAATCATAAAATGACATCCTTTATTATGTTATAGTGCCATCTGGGAATTCTGTCTTTTTAGAGAAACTACAGTTTCAATGTAATTTTTATTCTTTAATTTTTAAATTATTAATAACAACAAATAATTTTGGCTGTCGCAGACATCCAAAAAGTAGATCTTTCTAAAGATACCCTATTTATGGAAATCGGTACAGTAGCTCAACCGGAAAAGGGATATCCAGCCAGCCACGTTTGACTATTAATATATATTACCCGCTCATATAAATGAGTAGAAATATAATCTTGTGATTTAATCTTATAATATTGTATATAAAGACGAAAGAACGTGAGTAGGGAATCCAAACATCCTTGAGGGAATCCAAAAAGGGAATCTTAAAATGGCAACCATTATTGCGTTACAGCGTCATCTGCGAATTCTGTCTTTTTAGAAGAACTACAATTTCAATGTAATTTTTATTTTTTAATTTTTAAATATTAATAACAACAAATAATATTGGTTATCGCAGACATCCAAAAATTATATCTTTCTAAAGATACCCTATTTATGGAAATCGGTATAGTAGCTCAACCGGAAAACGGATATCAAGCAGCCAGCCACGTTTGAATAATAATATATATGATAATGATGATATTTGAATATCTGATTTATTTTTAATATTTGAAGAATATTCAAAAAATATATATATAATTATTGTTATTTAAAAAATCATTCTTATGAATACATTTTTCTTCACGAAAACTAACAATTAAAATTGTAAGAAGTAAATTAGAATCTATATCTATAATTTACTTTTAATTTATTGCTCAATTATAAATTAATTTTTTTTTATTTAATCGGTATCAATAGTATATTGCGATCACTATTGATACCGATTATTACTAGTAATTAAATGATCAAACGTAAATATTTTTATAGCCAAGTGGAGGTTAACGAGTCTCCTCTCTTCGTCATCCTATGTAAACAATTAGGTTGAATGCTTTTACTCACAATTACAAATCGATACTCGCCTGACTATTACAACACTGTTTATCTGTATTTCCCCGTCTTAATTATTCTTGTGAGTAAAATTCGCACATTTGTAAACTGTATCTTTATTATTTTTAAGTTCGATAAACTTTTTAGAAATTTTATCGATTAATTAATTACCGGTATCATAAATCATACTTTAGACCTTTCTCATCACCTTTGGAGATGAATTTACGTTCTTAGATTTAAGCAAACATGAAATTATTTTTAATATGTTAGAATTAATTGTTTTCTAAAAGTCGAATTTTTAAAAACAAACATAAATAAATGGATAATTTCTTTAATTCTTTCCATGGATTTTATTATGGTTGAACTTCGAATTAACGGACTCCGAAACAACGGATTTCGGAAGCAATGGACAAATTTTCAGATGGAAATTCGGTGTAACGGGCCGAAAATGAGGGGGTAGTGATATAAAAAAGTGTAAAGAAAAGCTCAAAGACTTTGCAATTAAATTTGATGTTGGCTCAAAGATAGAAAAGGTGTTGTGCATAAGCGTAAACATACGAAAATACCTAAAACAAATAAGTTAATTTGTACTATGGTTTTATAGCGCCAAAAACTACTTCGAAACAATGGACCACCTCTTCTCCCAATTAGTCCGTTATTTCGAAGTTCATCAGTATATGGATGCTTCAGATTGTGACGAAGTTTATGTCGACACGATGTTTAAGTTAATTTATTCATATTGTAGATTCGCATAATTTGAGTCTGTTAAACGACAAACTCGTGATATTGAATGATACTATAATTAAATTTATTACAATAAATATTTATTACTTACTAAGTATATTTCTGTATACCTATAAAGGTTTGACTACTCGAGTCGAGTATTTTGTAAAGAACAGAAAATTAAATTATTTTTAATCATTAAATTTTGTCTTGTTCCATTTAATGCATAATTTTTACCGATTTTCCTATCGTCTGAATTATTTTTTTTACACGGTACACAAAATCTTTGATAAAAATGAATCGTTTTTCAGGAAAGATTTCTGTGAGATAATTAAATTTAAAATATTAATTCTAGTAATGAAAGATAAAGAAATTCTACAAAAGAAATGATGATAGCTTCGATTTCTCAGTACGTTACTCATTAATGATGTTAAATTTATTATCGCTATCGAACATTCTTTCATCTTCGAAAATTGAAAAATATCTGTGATAATTAGAAGGTAAAAAATTGTAAAATAAATCAAATTTGAGAAAGTAATACCGTTCAAAGGACTGGATAATCTTTTGCATATGAATATTTTATAGAAAACAACTTCTAAAAGTGTTTATTAACTACATATGTAAACTGAAAGTAAGTTATTAGAAAACCAAATTATGTTTTATAAAAATGATGCTGTAATAAATTCAGTACATGATTACATCACTCCAATGGCGTACCAAGGGAGCCAACCGCCCGGTTGGCTCTCTTGGATCAGAGGGCCTCCGAAAGAACCTTAAGTTTTAAGCATATGTATCTATATGTAAGAATATAAAAAAAGATTTTGTATTCTAGGAGGATGATTACGTATAAATGTGCCCTATTTATGTTTAAAAGTTTATGTTAGAAGCGCTGATTTAAGCAGATTTCCACCCCTCTATCCAAGCACCCACCCTCATGCGGCAGCCAGGGTGATAGATACGGGGCTCTATGTGCAGAAAGTGAGTGGGTAAGCGTGTGTCAAAATACTGCTACAAACTAAACAAGTTTAATAAATTTTTCCTAGATTTAAGGAAAAGTTGCACAATTTGGCAACACGCCTTTGAGATGCCAAAAACAACCTCCCAGAGGCGGAGTCTCAATCTTCTAGGATTTAAAATAACCGAGTTACCCTTTTAGCACCACAAAAAACTCCACAGAATGTCATCGGAACTCATAGAACACGATTGAACGTCGTCGAAAGTTGTAGAATTAGTCCTGAAAAGTCCAATTAGGGAGCCCCAGGGAGACTTCCTCCTGGGCATCGATAGCTGTATGTCCGCCGCTGCATCACTCAATATTTATTTAAATTTTTCTGTTAATATAGTTAAAATCTAAGCACCGATAGAGATAATAAACCTACAAGGAAAAGAAAATGTAAATAATACCAAAATATCTGAATAACCATCTGAAGCTTGGCTATATGTTTTGAACGCTCCGCCCCCATAAATCCCTGTTCTCCTTTTACAAATTAATACCTTGTATCCTACTCCAATATATATCTTATTAATTTTTATT